>VZUI01056806.1:0-20284 GCA_013401135.1 Cettia cetti | reverse complement strand
TCTCCCTTTCTCCCTTTCTCCCTTTTTCCCTTCCTTGCTCCAAAATATCCAGAAGCATGAATTCTAATAGTGCAAAACAAGGTATTATAGGTTTTTTAAAAAAAAAAAATCTTAAGCTTCATTTGGATTCAATCGTCCATCAATGTCACTCATAGGTCAGTGCCTGTCAGGGACAGAACAGCACTTCATAAACGAGTAGACTGCACTAGCTTGAGTTTGAATTTGATATAAGACAGCCTCATGTGGACTGCATTGTAAGTGGTTTGTGAAATGAGAAAGTCAGGTGCCAAGTCAGAAAACAGCCATTGCCCTGATGTAAGTACTATGAGTGGCTTATCATAGGACCACATAAAAAACCCCCTGTGAGCTTAGTAACGAGTGCACACATCTTTGTAGACAACCTGTATAACCTTTCCAAACTGCCATTTTTCTCCATTCCACTGGGATTTCTGGGATTTTATCTGTTTTCTAGCTTTCTCCATCCTGTTCCCAACTTGTACTATGCTTCAATATCCTTGACATTTGAAAGGATATGCATGCGTATTTCCCCTATTAAGAGTGACCAGACAGACATGCCTTCATCTCTTAGAAGCATGTCAAAAATAAGCCCATTCTGTTATGTTAATAAAATCTCCAGTAGTCTCAATCTTCATCTTTAGTGTAGATTCCAAGGAAATTAATAATTCACAGGAGAAGAGCAGACATACAGCCTTAACATAGCTTGTTATCTCCATTGTTATTATTTATGTCAGTCATAATGGCCTTTTTGGTGCTGGGTGGGGCAGGGAGGGAAACAAGTGTCTTAATCCCCTTTTCTTTAACATAAAATTAGCAACTGTCATTTGAGTTTACTTCTCAGTGAGGTTTAAATGAAGGAAATTAAAACTGTAGATTAAGCCCAGCAGGAAAAAAAAAAAAAAACTCATAAAAAAAGCCTATGAGTAAAAGACCTAAGACTACTGAATAGCATTTATCTGCTGAACTCTGTGTCACTCCCAGTTCATGTTTAAGCGCTTAAAGCACCAAGGCAAAGCAAATTATGGCTGAATCATTGATAATTCGGTAAATGCTCTACTGGGTTTTTTTCTTAATCAAGATTATTGGTATCCCTGGAACTTTCATCTAGATTTGTGAAATTTTATTTCTGGTCAAAACTGCTATTAGTGTTAAATAATTTTTTTTCCATTTCAGTGAATCAACAATTTTGTAACAAAATGTTTTCATTTTAGCTGAGATCTGTTCTGGATACCAGAGAAGCAAGGCGATTCGTACTTGGCACTGGATACCTAACCATAACACTGACCCACTGAACAACAGTTCATTTCTGGAACTGGAGTTCAACCACTTATGCACTGATTGAGGTTTGCTCATTTCCTATAAGTAGAAAAAATATTGATTTATGAAAGGGAGTTATTCTTTGTCATCCAAGGACTAGAAGCTCAGAGTTGTTCCAAAGATGACCAGTAGGATTGAGTTTAAATTAAATTTTTTTGGAAAGCATTTTCCCAGGCTTATGTTTTTCTTTAAACAGTGTTGCCTTGTATTTTCCTGATTGTTTCAAGCCCATATCACTGCAAAAGAAAAAGGTTTTCCTCTATCCTGTCAATAGTTACTCACTCCTGTTCTCATGTCCCTCCCTCATCTCTGTGTGTCCAAGTATAGCTATCTTGAAGCACATTGTTTCAGGGGATTGATCCACATTAAAACTATTTTTTTTAAACTGGGTTAATTTTAAACTGGATTGGTTTACCAAGTCACAGAATGATTGATAGGTATGAACAGGGTGTACCACAAGCTGAAGTTTCTTTGCAGTTTCTGCATCCTTTTGGTTTTTTTCAACTTTTTCCCTAATACAGAAGTCATTAGAACTGGTTGCTTTTGTGATACTACTATCTCTGGGAACTGCTAGGGCTGATGGTCATATGTGATTGTTGAAAAATCTGAATTTTGAAAAATACATCAAAAAGTGGAAAAGACCCAGACATTTCATATATCAAAAACTAATATCCACAAAGGTTGAAGTTACTTCATGTTGGGGGCTAAATTTTTTCATTACAGATTTTCTCCCATAAGTTGCCAGGAAACTAACTACTTAGTATTTATGAGTGTTTCAGGACAACAAAGAAGTGGCAAAAGGAGAGTGTAGCACTGGGCTACACCTTTTTTGGTCTCTGGGAGTTTTCTCTCAGAGGGGAAAAGATACCACGAGATTTGGGGGCAGGTGAAGGATGGGGTGGGGGCAGCTGGGCTATGTCTTGCTCTTGGCATTGGGGAGAGGACGACCAGGCTGCTGCTGGCTGCAGGAGGAGTTAATTATCACCACAAGTCTGGTTCTGGGAAGCCTACCACCATCTGTGCCCTGTATAAGACACTGTATAAAAGAGTGTGTCTTTCAATAAACCTTCACTACAACGCCCTCTGAAGAAACCGGAGTTTTTACGTAGTGTTACCACCGCTGTTCCGAAGAGTAATGATAGTGGCTTTTGCTCACCTGAGCAGTGTCAGAGGAAGAATTTATACTGCTGAAGTTCTAGGTTCCTTGCAGTGGAAGATGAAATTGTAAAATGGATCTACAAGATGGGGTATTCAATATCCACCACTGTGGAACATATTACTTGACCATAGCCATACCTAGGTGGGTTCATAAGAAGAAGAGCTGAACTACGGAGTCAGTTGTTTCCACATCTCTACAGAGAGTTTGATTGTGGTTGGTTTTCATTACAGGAAGAGTTGAGGATTGCTTCAGTCTTCAGCTGTAAGAGCTTGGCTCTCATTGGCACTAAAGGTGCATCATCCTGACCTGACAGGAAGTGAAGTGGATCACCTGTGTTCTATGACCACTAAAAGCTACAGTATTTTTATGACATTTGACAGCTTCTGCTCAGTGTTCCTTGCACATTAGAAACTATCTTGAAAATCAGTACTAACTTTTCAAAACTTGAAAAAAGTTTTGATCTACCTTTATACATTATGTACTGCAATAGAATTTTAGAACAAGTTTGTCATGACATTCCTTCACCTGAAAGCCTAACTTCAGGCCATGACACATTAATGTGGTAAACCTTACAAGATTTCTCCTTCTTCACAGAGTAGATGGGGATAAGGGTGCTGCTTACTGGAAGAAAAATAAAAAATGAAATAAAAATTTCACCCTGTTTGAAATTTAACAACTAAAATAGCTCTTTTCACGTGTAAGTGTTCTAACCTGTATCAGTGAAGCCTACATTTCTTGCATGTATCTATTTTCATATATCTACAAGTTCCAAATCCTATTGTTTGAATGTAAGTAGATTTATTTCCATGTTGATCTCTGTGCCACAGCTTCTGAGAATCTAACCTTGAAAACAAATTTCTTTTGGAGAACAGGAAGACATTTAAAAACTTTGGGTTCTTCTGCTTGGGGTTTTGTTTTGGACAACTTTTTTGTAGTTTTGAGTAGTAGCAGTAGTTTTTGGTAAGAATTTTTTTCTTTTTTTTTTTTCTTTTTTTTTTTTTAGTTTTGGGAAGGTTAATGCTTTGAAATATACAGGATTCACAGTAAGTGTAATGTGTCAGATACATCCCTCTGGAAAGTCACCTTCTCTGCAAAAATCATGTAGCACTTGTCTTTTCCAAAAGCTAACTATGATTTCTCCTTTTGAACATTGATCTGGGTTATTTATTTTGAAAGACAGGATGTATTTGTGCTGAAAAGTCCCCTCTATCTTGGCTGGGACTTTGCTCTTAATTTTATCTGTTCCTAAGTACATATTGTAGAATAGATGAGCCAGCCTGACAGTTCCATTATACAGCAAAATAATCAGACCACATGCATATTACAAAAAATAACAGCCTCATACCTATATAGCCAATTTGGAAATATTTTAGAGTTGTCACCTGGGAAGGCTCTAGTACCATACAAGTTCAGCTGACAAAAGTAACCCAGGTTCAGTTATGACTTGGTAAAAGCCTGTCTTGATTTCCAGGGGACTTTGTGGAGACAGGCTGGGAGCATGCATAGCATTCTTATAATGATAAAAATGCATCTCTGCCACAGGTTTGAAACTTATACTGGAGAGTGCTTGAAATTGTACAATTCAGCACTGCTTTGCACTTAGCTAAAATAAGTGAAGCATGGCTAGTTCAAGGCACCTTTGCTGTAAAACAGAAACTGCCTTTCTTATTCCAATGAGACAGGAAAGAAACCCTGCTGCTTCTGGCATAGAAAGAAATGAGAAAACAAAAAAGAGCTGAGGGAAAATGAGGGAAAGAGCTTTGGAGAGCAGAGCAAGCAGATTTTGCCTTTTCCTGGGTAGGAAGAGAAATATGAAAGACTGTGATGGCATCTTTGCTGAGGTTGCACCACCCTAACACTCATGACATCAGTCAGTCCAGTTTTTCCACAGCTTTGGCATAGGAAATGTTAGTAGGGCAACAGCTATTTTCCTCCCCCTAAATTTTTTCAGCTGTGGACAACTGCCCACTTAGCTTGTGTCTAGAGACAGTCCTGGAAGGTAATGCATATAATATAAATGAAACAAAACAAAACAAAACAAAAAATCCCGCAGCCAGATTTCCTGTGGTTTAGCTGCATGTTCATTTGAGGCTTCCAGATCCTGTTGAAATGAATGTTTTCCTTGCTTCCAGAGTTACTGAATCAGTCTCTGCAGGGGTGTATTAATGATTCACAAGAGGAGAAGTAGTAGCCGAACAGAGACCATTTGAAAATAACCAGTTTTGTTTAAATTGATATCATAATATACATGCATGAAAATATTCCGTATTCAAAAACTTGATGTCCCCCAAATAATTAGAAGAGGTTTATTAAATAATTTGTGTCTCTTTTTCCTTTTCTTTCCTGTCTCTGAGAGACCTCCATTTTCCATGCTTGCTCTCTAGATCAACTTGGGAATGATTTTCTCAGCAGTAAGCAGTGTGTATGTCTCATGCAGATTTAGTTTATTACAAATGTGTTCCCATTAGCAGCTGGAAAGAAAATTATCAACATCCAAAAACTGTGTGAATACAATAATGGATATCCCACCAAGAACCTGGACATAACAAAATACTCTAATGCTGAAGCATTCTAAGAAGCTCTGTTACGAGTCTCCCCTCTTTCCTTCATTGTTTATCACTGAGTAGATGTTATAATATTGTCATAAATTGAACTTGTATTGAGAAGTTTTCCATGTCAAACCCTTAGGGCAGCTGATTATAGGTTTGACCTTTTGAGATTCTGTGTATTTCCCACTTAATCAGTGCTGGAATGAGTTGCTGCTAAGTAGGATCTATAGGAACCCTATGGGAAAAGCAAAGCCATCTAAAAATAATGAGTTTCTTTCCCCCTCCCTCCCCTCCTCTCATTTTGAGCTCTATTAGGCCATGATAACAGTCTTAATCTAGGCTACACAAAAGCATAGTATGGCATGTGATATTTGTGTTATATTGGGAAAAAAAAGAAGTCTGAGAAGGTCTTTTGGCAGCCTAAAATATAAGTGAAACTTTACAACATTGTTAAAAAATGCTTCACTTCCCAACTTCCCCTTTTTTCTTTGCATACTAAAATTTGTTTGGTTGAGCTAAGGCCTTGTGAAGCTTTTACTATCCAGTACCTATGATTTTTGACAGAGTGATTTGTTTGTCTTGCTTGGAGAAGAATACGAAACTGGGACCATTGCCATTTTGCCTTGTTACAATAACACACTTGGAGGTTTAGATATAATCTCACATAGTAGTTCAGTCATCAGTTCATTTCTCAGTAGTAGAGGCCTGTGGGTTTTTTCCCTGCCATGCACTTTGGTTTCTTCTTGTCCTTCCTTATCTCCCTCCCCTCAAACCCCTCTGCTTTCTTTTACATCCTCCTCCCCCCAAAAACTGCCTGTGAAACTAAATGACATAATAGATGAAATTAGACCTTCAGTAATAGGACTGAATGGAGTAGGCAATGAGACTCCTTCTCAGGAAGCAATCAGTACATTAGGTCCCCAGGACTGAAACTGGATTTAACAAGGTTTGGGGCTTAGGGATTGTTGGTCTAGGCTTCTGCTGCTTTCACAAGAGAAAGACCTGGAATGCAAATCTTCATTTACAATAGCTACAGAAGGGAGGGAAAAAATATTAGCTTCTCTGTTACACACATAATGAAGTAAACCGTATCTGTTGGTATATTTTTTCCTGAGCAGTAAACTGTTCACAAATGCTAGTAAGCGTAAATACAGATTTAATCCCCATGCACTTTCAAACCATTTCTTGGGAATTTTTTCCTCCATCCATGGAAGAAGAATACCTTAAACTTTCAAACTGAACACTGGCATTTTTTCCATGCAGATTTAATGATTCCTCTAATAAAGTTATTGAAGATACAGTCCCTTTTGATGGGAGTGTAGATGTGGCAAAGTTTACATGTAGTTTGTTGATTTATGTTCCTAACTGTATGGTAATCACATAGAAAATTTACCTTTTTAAAATTAAATTCTCTCATCATTCTGATCTTATCCCTATCTAACTGAACTCTCTATCCCCATCCAATTTCCCCTCCATAACAGGATGTGGTGAGTACTCTCATGTAATTTCCTTAGTTGTCATTTGTATGAGCACATACTTCCTTATTTCAATCACATTTTACCCTGATCTTTACATGTATGGAGAGTAAAGAGAGGATTTCTGTCCTCATTCATGGTCAGATCTTGTGCATGATGTAGGACAGAGACTGGGAAAGGTGAAGTCAGACACATCCAAAAGCAGAGGGATGTTTCTGAGATCACTCTTCACAGAAGGTGAGGAGAGAGAAAGACTTATAAATCTTCATTTCCTTGGCACACAGATTGAAAGCAGGCAGAGGAGGTCAGTATACTACACTAATCTTAACTAGAAGCCCACTCAATTTCAGAGCCAGTGACTCACAGGAGAGCTAATCTGGGCAAGCACCATGAACTCAGTGTGGCCATCAGGTTGTGCCATGCTGTCCTGTGCTGTTCTCTGCTGTGTTGTGTCACTGTATCTCTTGTCTATGGGACAGATTCAACCTATGCCTGGTACTGGAGGAGCCCGCAGGCATTTCTTGCTTGTCACTGCCGTAACTCCTCCAGCATGATCTTGCCCCTTGTCAACCATATGTTAAAGAGTTTTTCTCAGAATATCTTTAGGAATGGAGTTGGTTTATCATAAGGAAATTATACATGACCTCAAATGAATGAAAGGGAGAGTTTCTCTGCATGGACAAGACCTGCTCTGCATAGCATGCCATAGGAAAAATACACCAGCACCCAGCCTGATGATGCATGAATTTGCAGTGCCCAGCACTTCAAGGGTTTTAAGCTGATACTCGCTACTTTTATTCCTCTTCTTATTCAGTCTTATTAAAGCAGTTATTAAGTAATTAATTTTCTGTTGAGCCTTTCCTACTAGGATACAGGAAAACCCCTGTGATGTATCTCTCTCGTGTCACGTCACGTCACATCACCTCACCTCACCTCACCTCACCTCACCTTAACTGTGTGCCCAGTGCAGAACATTTAGAGTTATAACCCTTTTCAGGCTGCCCTCTGTGAGAAGAGAGTTGTGTAATATACCTGATTGGAAAATAAAAGGTTTCAAGGTTGACCTAAAATTGTTGCCTTGCAGTGCCTGAATGGAGCCTACAAGAAAGGTGAACAGACCATCTACAAGGGCATGTAGTGACAGAACAAGGACGGAATGGCTTCAAAGTGAAAGAGGGTAGGTTTAAATAAGATATTAGGAAAAAAATTCTTTGTTGGGAGGGTGGTGAGGATTGCATCAGGTTCACCAGAGAAACTGTGGAGGTTCTGACCCTGGAAATGTTCAAGGCCAAGCTGGATGGGGCTCTGAGTAATCTGGTCTAGTGAAAGGTAACTCTTCCGTGGCAGAGGGGTGGGAACTAGAATTTCTTTAAACTCTTTCCAACCCAAATCAGTCTATGATTCTATGATTAGGTGTGTGCCACCAGCAAAGCTGCTGCCTTACCTAGAGAAATTTCTTTAACCCTTTCACCCTTTCATTTCTCTGACACAGGCTCTCAAAATCTTTGTATTCCTCTATCAAGAGGAATAAACTGAGAGGGAGAAGGAGGAAAGGGGAATGTTTGGAATGGTGGAGGGTTTCTCACTTCTCAACCTGGAAATTCCCATTTCCTCTGCATTTCCACAAATCTCCTCACACTTACTGCCACACATAATCTGGTCTGTATTTTGTTCAGGTTATGTATTTTTTCAGGCACAGTACTAGCAATTTACAAGATTTCTTTTTTCTTGATTTTTTTTTCAACTCAAATGCACTCTTTAACAGGAGATATTTAGAGATAAGTGGTTTCATTCACTCATTCCAAACCAGTATAGTGTTAATACTTAGGTTAAAAATGACAGTGGTTATATACCATTTGGATATATCTATATGCAATAGACCTTATATTTATTTCTGAACAAAGTAGTGAGTTTAAAGCAATAATGGTTTTTTATTTATTTTCCCCAATTTGCCCAATTCTTTGATGTATTTAATAATTTTAATAATTTTCTGGGATATTCACTGTGTGAACTTTAGAACACATGGTACAGTGTTTTCAAATCCCGTAAGAGCAATGTCAAATATTTCAGGTTTTACTATTGTAGTGATGATAAGGAAGAATTTAAAAGTTAGATTACATGCACGTGCCAGACTTAGAGGTATTTGTTCTCTCCTCTATTTACAAGGTCATAAACAGGAAGTTAGAAGGAAAAAGAATGTACACATTTTTATTGGAGGTGGTACAGGAAAGGTTTTGTGCTGATACTGGGTTTTTTGGAGATATTGATAATCTAATAGAGTTTTCATGTCAGGAGTCAGAAAATATTCTCACTACAATGCTTCCCCATTGTTCATTGTTCTACAGTATTTTCATTTGGGTCTTAGATCAATACAAACTAGCCATGCCTCTTTGACACAGAATTGTCATCCAAATCTTGCCATGTGTTTCTCATGTCTTAACTAAAGGGTTATTTTGTGGTTATCTTTGATCCTTCTCAGTGACTGAATGAATCTGTAGCTGGATAAGACTAAAGCTTTACTGATCAACTCATCCTCGTTATACATTGTGATACAAAACTAGCTTGAAAGTTAACTTATATCAATACGGCAACATGCCTGGGCCCCATGGGTGCAAAGGCCTAATTGAAAGGAAGGGGATAATCAAACTGTTGGCTTTGACTACAGATAATGAGCACTGCTATGGGAGAAAATCTATTATCAAACTAACCCCAAGAGACTTGAAACAGAGTAGCCTCGTTCTATATGATTAAAAGCCTTCTTTCAAATCCAGAGGACGCATCTCATCCAGAGACATCAGAATTATAAAGGTGCTTCTAAAGATGTGGTCAATCAACAACACAGATATAAAGTCCCTAAAATCATGTTGCCTGTATGAAATTAATTTGACAGGATCAAGGAAATAAATGGCTTTCAGATTACTAAAAAAATTGAAACATCAGCTCTGGTAGTGAAACAAGATGTGAAATACTACAAAAAATTATTGTACTAAATGAAGCTGATTGTTACGGATACACTGATTTTTTATATGAGTTCAGAGCAATAGTTCGCTTTTTGCCTGTTGACAAAAAATACTGAATGTTTAAGGAATTTGGGAAGCTACATCAGAGGTGGTCCTCTCAGCTACAGAAGTATCAGTGGACAATACTAGAATTGGTATATTAGTTTGGTTGCAATCACACCTAGGATTACTAATGTACGGACAATTTTCCCTGTCCTCCTTGTTTCCTCCTTCCACTGAATTTTCTGTATATACATTATAATCTGAAGCTTTAGAATTTTTAAAATGCATAACAATGTGTTTTTAAGAGTGAAAATCTAGTTCTAATGTTGAGTGCAATGAACAAAGGGAACTACTTTTTAGTTTACTTGAGTCAGAACTGCTTGTGAAGGAATGGGTTTTATTTTCTCCTCAAGTGAACTGTGAATGCGCCCTAGGTAGGCTGTGAAATGGTGAACAGTTCATATTAGTTGAGTCTATCATAAGGATTCCTTGACTGGATTTTAGGTTACATGTATGATACCTTACTTATGACAAAATTCAGTAGTTCCATGTGCATCACTTATCACACATAAGTTTAATAGGAATTTGGTGTATTTTCAAGTGTGGAAACCAATCACAAAGTTATAGTTGGCAGCAATTTTCAAACACAAGTGAGTGGGTTCACCTTGTCTGGCTGCCAGATTCCTGCCAAGCCAATCTACCTCTTGCCTTCCTTAAATGAACAGGGGACACGGGAAAAATATGAAAGTAGAGGTGCACGGGTTGAGAAAGAACAGAGAGATCAGTGAAGAAATACTGTCATGTGAAAAAAATACTTCAGAGAATCATGGATTGCTTTGGGTTGGAAGAGATCTTAAAGGTAACCTAGTTTCAACATCCCTGCTATGAACAGGGATACCTTCATCTATGCCATGTTGTGGCAAAGACTCAAAAACCTGTCCAGCTTGGCTCAGAACAATGGATGGGGCCCTCACAGCTTATCTGGGCAACCTGTGTCAGTGTTTCACCACCTCACAGTAAAGAATTTCTTCCTAATATTTAACCTAAATCTACTCTCCTTCAGTGCAAAGCCAATCACTTTTGTCCTGTCACTGCATCCTCTTGCTAAATGTCCACTTCCACCCGTGTTCTGCTGGTTTTTTCTGGATATGGTTAATTTTCTTCCCAGTGGCTGGCATGGGGCTGTGGTTTGGATTTATGTTGAACAGAACATTGATGTCTTTGTTGTTGATGAGCAGGGCTTACACAGACCCAAGGTCTTTTCTGCTTTTTGTACTGCCACTCTGGTGAGGGGGCTGGGAGCACATGGGGTACTGGGAGGAGACTCAGCCAGAACAGGTAACTCCAACTGACTGAAGGGATATTCCAGACCATATGACATCATGCTCAGTACATAAACTGAGAGGGAGAAGGAGGAAAGGGGAATGTTTGGAATGGTGGAGGTTTTTTTTTCCCCAAGTGACTACTACATGTGATGGGACCCTGTTCTTGGACATAGCTGAACATCTGCCTGCATATGGGAAGTAGTGAAAGAATTGCTTGTTTTGCCTTGCTTCCATACACAACTTTTGCTTTACTTATTACACTGCCCTTGTCTCAACCCACAAACTTTTGGCTCTTACTCTTCCTAATTTTCTCTCCCATCACAGTGGTGTGGAAGTGAGTGAGCAGATGTGTGGTGGTACTTGGTTGCTGGTTGAGATTAAACAGTGACGCTTGTAGGCCCTCTCTGAGTACTGAAAGGTTTCTGTAAGGTCTTGCCAGAGTCTTCTGTTCACCAGGCTGAACACCCCAAACTCTCTCAGCCTGCCTTCATAAAAGAGGTTCTCCAGCCCCTCTGATCATCTTTATGGCCTCCTGTGGACTCATTCTAGCAGGTCCACCCGCTTCTCATGTTGGGGCTTCACTGAGCTGGACACTGCACTCCAGTGGGGTGCCACAAGAACCCAGCAGGGGCGCAGAATGCCCTCCCTCACCCTGCTGGCCACACTGCTTTGGATGCAGCCCAGCATACAGTTGGCTATCTGAGCTGTGAGTGCGTATGACTAGGTCCTGTTGAGCTTCTTTCATCAAGCAACATCCCCAAGTCCTTCTCTTCAGGGCTGATCTCAATCCTTTCTCCAGCCATCTGGTATTTGTGCCTGGGATTGCCCTGGCAATTGGCCTTGCATTTGGCCTTGTTAAACTTTATGACATTCACATGGACCCACTTCTTAATCCTGTCAAGGTGTCTCTGGATGGCATCCCTTCCCTTCAGCACATCAATTACTCAGCTTGGTGTTGGTAATCTTACAGAAAGTGCACTTGATCCCAGTATTCATGTTGCCTACCAAGATGGCAACCAGTGCTAGTCCAAATACTCACCCCTGAGGAATGCCACTCATAACTGGACTCCACTTGCACATCAAACTGTTCATCACAATTCTCTGAGTGGGACCATCAGCCAATTCCTCATTCCCTTAGCAATTCATCCATCAAATTGATGTACCTCCAGTAAAGAGCCAAAGATGTCCTGCAGGACAATGTCACATGGTTTATACAAGTCCAGATAGAATTGGGGAAACTAATTAATTTCATTGCAAATCAGACTAGAATGATCATATATAAGAAAGAGATCTAAAATACACTTTTCTCATTCCCTCCCCTCAAAATTCTATGGGATTTGACCATTGTGTGAGATCATGACCAATATAACACGCACTTGAAATAGAAAATCATACACACTATTCCTTTATGTGCCTTATTGTCCCATCTGACTCACAGTACTGTGACAAGCACCAAGAGGAAGAAAGAGGTACAGGTTCTTCCTTTCACTTGACTGTTGGGGGAGAAATCATGAACTATGGGAGCAAAAATTTTCACAGGCAGCAACAAGAAGTGTAGAGGGAAAAGTACACTAATGAGATGTGTTGGGTTTGCATGGCAAGGTTATGGTGGAGGAGGGCTACAGGGGTGACCTCTTTGAGAATGCCAGAAGCTTCCTCCATGTCCAATAGAGCCGACACCAGCTGTTCCAAGAGTGACTTGCCCCTTGTTAAGGCTGAGCCCTCGTCAAGGTGGTACTGCCTCTGGGAAAATGCTTTTAAGAAAGGAAAAGTGTTACTGCAACAGAGGAAAAAGGAAGGAGAATATGTGAGAAAACTTCTCCGCTGACTCCAAGGTAAGTTCCAAAGGGGAGGGAGGAGTTGTTGCAGCTGAGATTCACCTTCTGGCCGTGGTACAGACCATGGTGAGGCAGCTGTGCCCCTGCAGCCCATGGAGATCCATGGTGGAGCAGAGATCCACCTGCAGCTGGTGGAGGATCCAAGAAGGTAAATGTGCCCAAAGGAAGCTGTGACTCCATGAGAAGCCTGTGCTAGAGCAGGTTCCTGGCAGGAGCTGGAGCCAAGTGGAGACAGGAGCCTGCACTGGAGCAGGGTTTCTGGGTTTCATTTGTGACCCTGTGAAGAACCCATGCTGAAGTATGGTGTGCCTGAAGGACTGCACCCCATGGAAGAGATGCACAGCTTGAGCAGTTCATGAAGAACTGTAGCCCATGGGAAAGAGAAGGACTTATTTTTGAGGAGTTTGAGGAGGACTCTCTTCTCAAAAAAACCCATCAAACTGGAGCAGGGGAAACAGTCCTCCCCTTGAGGAGGAAAATGCAATATAAACGATGTGTGATGAGTTGACCATAAACTGCTTTACCCATTCTTTGGTCCTGTTAGGGGAAGGAGTTGGAGAATTGGGAATAAAGTGGAAAATTGGGAATAAAAAGGAAAAACTAGGAGGAAGGTGGTTTTAATATTTGTTTTTATATTTCATTATTCTTCTCTGATTTATTGATAATAAATTCAGTTAATTTCCCAAAGATGAGTCCATTTCATCCATGATGGTAATTGGTGAGTGATCTCTCCTCATCCTTTTCTCAACTCATAAGGCTTTTTGTCATATTTTCTCTTGCTTATCCAGCTGAGGAGAGGAAGTTATAGAGCCACTTTTGTAAGAGCACAACATCCAGCCACGGTCAACGCACTACCTGAGAAAATAACACAGTTAACAGATACCTTAGTATGTGGAGAACAGAAGGGAAAATAGGAAGAAGGAAAAGAGATTAAGATGGTAGAACCAAATAGAGTAAAATTTAAGAGAGGATCAGACAAAAAAAAAGTACTGAACATAAGATTATGGAGAAGCCACCTAATTTAGAAAACAAGGCCCCTCAGTTTTAATTTTAAAAGATAAAGAATATAACTCTAATAAGTTTTTTTTAAAAAAGCATGACGGATGGTCAGCAGAGTAGCTGCATTGCACTTTGCTGCAGCTTTTGTTGGATGGTTAAAACTAAGATTTACCATGACATTATGTAAGGTTACAGCTCACATCAAGGTTTCTGAGTATGATTTACCACTTCTTTCAGATTTTACAGTGAAGAATCACTTCTAAAATCAATGTTGGTTCTCTTAGTTGCACTTTAAATACCAACCCTGAAGAATTAAAACAAAATCTTTGAGAGGGAAAATAATATAATTTGGAATACAAGTTAATTAGACCAAGGTTGAAAGATTCAGTTTAAGTAATGAACTGCAAATCCTTAAGAAGTTAGAGCCACATATTTTTACTTTTTCTTATGATCATCTTGCTCCAAAATTCTTGATTTTCATAATTGGAAAAACCTAACTTAATGCTAAAAATTCAAATCTGCAAGACAGTCTAAGAGGAACCCTAATTTGTACTGTATTACAGATGTACAAATTACTCTGTTACTCTTTGCTCTGTATGATGACCAGACTGCTTTCTGCTTTTATTTTGCTACATAACTAAATTTATTTCCTGAAAAGAAAACAATGGGGACATTGTTCAAATCTGAAACAGGAAAATAAGTGTCTAGTGATTTTAGTTCTGTATTTTGGCATGTCTGACTTGTTTTTAGTGAACTCTTCCTGGCATACCTTTCACTGAAAACCAAGCCAAGAAAGTAAGATAGTGTCCATGAATTTGTGAATGTTTCAGAAATGTATAAAGTAAAATAAGTGAACTTGTTATCTTGTTTGTAAAGTACATCTACCTCAAAGTTTTGGTCTACTTTTGTATGGAGGCTTCTGCCCTCTTGTGAAGAATACTTTTTGTTTGTTTATGAGGCGTTTTGTTTTTCACTTTTAAATTACATAAAAGAATTTTTTAGTTTGGAGTAATGATTTTAAAAAGTGGATGCAGAATAGGAGGGCAACAAAGAGCTGAGATTTCAAATAGCAAGCCAATATGATAGTCTGGATAGAACATCTAGCAGAGCTACACTGAGTAACAGCTGCTAAGCACATCAGTTATCAGTGAACATGCAGTGAAAAATATGTATCTGATACAGGAGAAATATTAAATCACCCATAAACCTCAGGAGATAATTCTGTTTCATTGCACAGAAATATTTTGCAGAAAAACGTAAGAATCAAAACACTAAGTCTGTTTTTTTCTCTTATACTCTCTGGTGTTGGTGCAAAAGTCTTAGACATGATCCATTAATCATAAGAAGATAAAGGAAAACTGTGGAGAGGAGGAAAGTTGTAAGTATTGAAGTTCTAACCCAGAATAGATACATTAAAGCAATATATTATAGCAGATTCTTCAAAGCTTTGAGGAAAAAGGGAGCCACACACATAATTCCAACTTGCTCCAAACAGGGTGAATAATGTAAAGGGAGAGATATTCAAGAAATTAACTTTGAACTGTAGAAAATATATGGAAAGCAAAGGTAGAAATAACTCATAAGTTTATAGTCAAAGAATTTTCTGAATTTTCCGGAGGAGGACAAAATAAAATTTAGAACCAGTTTCTTACCTTTTCCTAATCAATTACTTGCTTTTTAAAATGCAGATGCTGCAACTTCAAAGCCTCATAAAAAGGAAGCTAACTGGTAACACAGGCAGTTCTAGCTGGGTAAATAAATTAACTCTGCCCAAAGAGTCATTGAAAAGACAACCTTCCTTACAACATAATACAGTGAAGAAGAATCAAGGGTGGATTTTTAATTATCACTACATGCAGAAAAACTACTTTTGATGAAGGAGGATAGCTATTAAGAGTGAACACATTTGGGAAAAATCATAAACTGATTTCTTGCAGAGGTGCTATGTGACTGCAGACTGACTCAATGGACAGGTTTATGACATCATCTGTTTCACAAAAAAATACCTGCCAGCACAGCTTCAGTCCAAGATATGGCTTAGAAACAAAAGAGGTGACACAGACAGTTTATCTGTTAGTTCATATGGGACATCAGGAAAAGATTCTTCATTGAGAGAGTGGTCAGTCCCTGGGGCAGGCTCCCCGCAGAAGCGGTCATAGAATCATGACTGCCAGAGTTCAAGGATCATCTGAACAATGCTCTGAGTCATATGATTTAGTTTTTAGGTAGTCCTCTGAAGCTCTGGGCATTAGAGCCATTATGGTCTCTTCCAACTTGAGATATTCAATAAATCTGTGATTTCTCAAAATCTAGATACAAAGGTCAATTGTCCAACCTAGTGCTGTTACACTCTAGCTAAGTTCAAAACTACTGAATTCAAAATGCTGAATTAATTGGTGAGGATCTTTATAATGGATTCTCATATTTTTCCAGTGATCAAAAAATCCAGATTTCTCTCTGTCAAAAGCAAAACATAAATAATTTTGTTCTTGGCCTTTAAATAAAAATGAAGTTTAAACCTTTATGTTTTGTATACAAAAACTTATGTCAAATGATTACCTCATCTTCAGTGATTAGGGAGGTCAAATATTGAAGCCAGTTAAAGTGTGAAACATCTTTCACCAACAGTTCACCAACTGAAACCGACAGTCTCACCAACAATTAACTGAAATAACCAAGACACAGCATTTGTTATTGAGTTTCAAATTTTAAAATTTCAGGGTTTTGAAAATTGTCTTCAAATGCATTCCATTTAATGCACTCCATTTAGTATGTTTTAAAACATACTAATCTATTGCTGAGGTTTATTTGTGAATTTTTTTCATCATAGTCAGTATCAGTATATTTACTCCCTCAATTTTCTTTTTTATTTCTATTGTTGAAAAGTAACTCTAGGGCATAAAAATATGTCTGGAGTAGAAATTCTCAGGTGCTTTCATCAGCACTAAACATTTTGTTTTGCAGTTGAAAATATCTGGTCATCAAACACTAAAGGTTTGTCATTTAAATGCTAAATATATTAAATATCCTGACAGCTGCTCAGAAGAGATTTACTTTTACTTTTTTTTTAACTTTTTTTTTTTTAAACTTTTTTAATGTTGAAGTAAATAATATTTTTAGGTAAAAAAATTTGAACAAAACAAAATGTGTTTACTCCCAAAATAATTTTTAAATTTTCATTAGCAAAAATGGATTAATTTCTTTCATTAAAATACAAAGTTTCAACACGTCTTTTAGATCCTCTTTTTAATTCTTAGGAAAATGCATGTACTCCACATTGATTTTGTACATACTGCTGTCTTGAAAGTAGGCCAGGAGTTATGCTATGTTCAGTTCCAGAGTTATGCAGTGGCATATCTGTGAAATCATCAGTTTATCTTCAGTCATTAAATAACAAAAATTCTAATTCATTGCCACTTCATTGGATTGACATGAAAAGAAGCTAACAACGTTTCCCTTACTTTACAAATACGGAGATTCAGGTTGCTGTTCACAAACCATAATAAAACATGAAATCCCAGAGCAATGTTTTCAAAACTTCTTCCTCAGAAATGGACTTGTAGTTTGCAATCTTTAGATCAAAGAAGCAGTCAAATGACACACAGTTTTACCAGTCAAGTTAAAATTGAAATAGTAATGACCGAAAGATAGTTTTGAGATAACATTTACACTGCTGTACACTGAAAATGAGATGAAGCTGAGAAGATGGCAGAAGAGGGAAATTGTGTGATAAACAACATAAACAGTTAACTGTTTCACCAGAACTGTGGAATATTGATATGAACATCTATTTTCATTTTAAATGCAACATATGCAAGGGAGAGATGATGATTACAAAATACTACAAAAGTTAGTGGAAATGTAGAGCAATTTCTTCTCCTAACTTGACTTAAAGAACTCTGTTCAACTGTTTTGTCGAAGAGAATTTTCTTTAACAAGATGGGAAAAGGCAAAATTCAGAATAATTTTTGTTATATTTTAGTTAATGTTTTATCTTTATGGTTTTTTTTTTTTTTTTTAAAATCAACTAAAATCTTGGGAAAATAGGAAATTTTAGTATCACTGATTAAATGTCTCATTAAGAATATATTACATTGTGTACTTAATTGACCAGGACTGTATGGATGTGTTATCTACAATAAATTAAAGAATTGTGATACTCTTGACTACAATTTATTTTTCCCACAGCTTCAGTCATATATTTAATCATTACTGACAAAAAGGGTTTCACTTGTATAAGAGCAAGGGCTTGAGCAGTTAGCCCTACCCCCCTCCTCGTAACTACATTATTTCAAAATGCAAATAATTGGTACTGCTTGAAATGCATTATCCCTCTTAAGAGGAAAATTACATAAGGAGCCCAACAGCAGTTATATAAGGTGTTATGTTCCTAAGCATCTTCAGACTGATTCAAGCATATTCGTCATTAAAAACTTTGGCAACAGACTTGTTATATGAAGAGAAAACTTATATAAGAACCTATCAAATTCTTTTAAAGCTGATCACAAGTTTGTTGCATTCCATCATTAGGAATAATAGAAAATCTCATTTGCTTTCACCTAGCTGAGATATCACAGATGAAGAAAATGAGGGAAAAAATGTAAACCTAAAAATGTAATCTAAAAGGAGATTGGCCTGCTTATCCAGCATAATAAAGGCTGTTTTAGTGTGCAGTGAAGTTACAGTGCTAACTTTGGGGAAGTACATATTAAAATTAAAAGTTAATATAACTAAAATTCCCTGTATGTTAACATTTTTTGGCACAAAAGCCTATTTGCAAATGCTATAAGAGAGATTTTCAGGTTTTGTGTTTGTTTTGGAAAACCAGCTTAAAAATTAAAAGCACAATCCTGAACAACAAAATGCTCCTTTTCTGAGAGCGTCTCCAAAACTGCAAAAAAATATGAAAGTGTTTCAAGATAGCGACAAAAACTACTTGGGAAGGGCTACTGAAGAAACATTAAAACCAGTTATGTTTCACAGGATGAACTTTAACTTTCTAACCCTCTTTTATATATATATATATATAAAATCTCTATTGTGGATAATTGCACTGACGGCAGAACTGAGGAAACAGGCTAAGAAATAGGTTATCTGTGATTTTGTTAATTGTTCCAGAAGTCAGCAAGCTTGAATTTTTATCCATGCCTAACAAATCTTTTGACAAGCTTGAAAACCATTTCTAAAGTGTACTAAATGGGATGAACAAATTTCAAAAAATGAAGAGGAGGGCATGAAATACAGTGTCTCCATTAAAACAGAAAAAGTGGGGGAGGGAATAAAGAAAATTTGTTTCCAGACTTGGAGCTTAAAATTCTTGTTAGTTTGCCTGGTAATGACTCTAGGATTCTTAGCATGCTGCTAACAGGCAAGCAGCAAAATAATTTACTGCTTTACTGCCTTTGATTTTATGCTACTTGCAGTTGTACCATGTCAAACAAAAATAATTACAAATGTGGCAGTATGCAAATCAGAGAAAACTTACTTCTAAACACCTATTTCACATGCGCATCCTGTTTCAGGCTTCAGAGAGTAAATGGATAAAACACTGCCTTTAACTCTCAGGTCAAGGTTGGAATCATAACTAAAATATGGATTTGCGTTGTTAAACTGTAAGACATGCTTGGTCACAAACACCATGCAATTTGCCTTCCCCCGAAGAGGTATGAGTAAGTACACTAATGGAATTACCCCTCACTCTTCTGAAAAACAAATTAAGGTTTGATGATATGGCATAGCTAGCTAAGAAAACTTCCCATAACTGAGATATCAGAGACCATGTAGCAGGCACATTTGTATGCACAGCTCAAAGGACAGATGACCCAGACGATTAATGCAGAAGTGTAGGGAAGGCTAGTAGACTTGAAGTCCCTGAAAATTCTAATGAACGTAATTCAATACACATCATCAACATACCAAAATTACAAAGCCGAACATTTTTTCTGTTATGTTTGAATTGGGAAATAAAACTGCATAAACAATTTTCTATTAAAAATATATCAATGTTTAAGATGTATAGAAATGTTCATTTAAAGTTGTTTAAGGTCATGAGCTTTGCAAATAACAATCTAGGAGCAGAGTTTAGAGTGAAGCAATTCTGAAAAACAAACAAAAAAAGCCCATACTTATAGAAAATATAATTCATTAGCAGTAATTCTGTGACGTATTGACAACACCCACAATTGCACAAATCAAAATCAAACGACCTTTTAATATAACTATAGAGTAGGCATGATATAAGACAGATGACCTTCAAGGGAACAGAAGTTCTGGGAAGAGAAGGTTCCGGGAAGGGAAAGGAAGTTCCATGAAGGGAAGGTACCGGGAAGGAAAGGTTCCAGGAAAAGAAGAGAAGGGAAGGTTCCGGGAAGGGAAGGTTCCGTGAAAAGAAGGGAAGGTTCCCGAAAGGTTCCGGGAAGGTACTGGGAAGGGAAGATTTCGGGAAGGGAATGGAAAATTTCGGGAAGGAAAGGTTTCGGGAAAGTTCCGGGAACGGAAGGTTTCGGAAGGGTAGGGAAGGTTCCAGGAAGAGAAGGGAAGGTTCCGGGAAGGGAAGGGAAGGTTCCGGGAAGGGAAGGTTCCGGGAAGGGAAGGTTGCGGGA
>VZUI01056803.1:0-108710 GCA_013401135.1 Cettia cetti | reverse complement strand
CCCCCCCCCCCCCCCCCCCCCCCGAAATATTAAAGAACCATTAGTCAAAATTTTCAAACATAGTGGCTTAACCTAGTCTTTTAATTTGCTACTCCAGGTTCTTATTCAAGGTCTACTGTTCAGAAGTACGAAAATCTGGCAACACATTCACTTTGAGTAGCCTTTTCGGTTATTCAGTGCTTGTGAAAACTGATGTAGCAGTTTGAATATGGACCAAAAAATCCTAGTGTTCAGTGTTTTTGTTGGCAATCCTGTAATAATTATGCTGTAAATCAAAATACGGGTTTGGATTTCAAAAGTGCCTTGAGCCTTGTTCCCACCCTTCTATGGAGACACTGCATAACTTTTTCAGATTACAAGGTATAAAATTATCTGTCTGAAATATAGATGAAGAACTTCTACCTAATCTTATATTTCTCCGTGTGTGTTGTGCCCATGAAAATGTACATACAAACCCTTTCATGCAACGCATAAATAAGATCATTAGTTCCCAAGAGGCATTGTGCTTGGACAACCAAAGTCCCAAGCACTACTGAACTCATAATGTGAGGGTACTAACAAGGGGAGCCACAGACAATGCTAGTGTCCTACAGAAAGTAAAACCTGCTTTTCTATTTTATATTCTGATCATCCTCACACAGCTGCTGCCAAGCCCTGTGTGCTTCGCCTGACACAAATGCCACTGACACGACTGGGAAGAGCCTCAGCCTCTGTGATTTGTTGGGTATAGCTGTGGACGGAGAATTCTGGATGAGTGTGCTCCAGCTGGAGCAAGCATGTGCTCGAGTGCTGTGCTGGATCAGAGCTGGGGAGGGTCCTGCACTCTCTGCATAGCCCCTGCCCTCAGCTGCTCACCATACCCTGCCCTTGCTGCTCAGCATCCTGCCCAAGGGAGCCATGGGCTCCTGCAACCCAGCTCATGGATAAGCTCTTCACATGCTGATTTGCTTGTGGTTGAAAATTGAGGTGTCTGGCCTAAGATCTTCCTTGCCTGTGTTTTTGCTCTCCTGAGCCACTGGTTTCCCAGCAGGCAGAGTAACTCCAAGGAGCCAAACACACCTGAAGGTAGATCTCCATTTACTGAGCATTTTATCAGCCACTGCAAAATGCAAATTCAAGAGCAGTGGCTCCCGACCTCTGCAAGGCTGCTCCAGGGTACAGTGTTGCCATCCAGCCCCTGACTTTCTGATTGCTGGCTGGAATCTGTTTCTCCCTTCAGGTGGCTCCAGCTGCCCACTTAGACCCAGCACGGGCTCTGAGAGATGCTGCACCATGGCAGCTAGGTAGGCACCTTCTTCTCAAAGCCCAAACCCATTTCAGAAAGAAACTGGCTGTTTTTCAGGCCCTTGGTCTTAGACTATGGATTAGATTAATCATGACAAAGCCTTGGTGTAAAATTTATTTTAAAAAATCTCTTTAATGATAGCAGGCTAAGTTTTCTGGCAATGCCAATCTGTTCTCCAATAGACCCTTACTTTGATAGATAATCTGTGTTCATTTTCTCCTCTCTGCACACGTCTCCTGCAAGCAGATCCCTGATGAGTTTGTGGTGCAGTTTAGGAGGTATGTGATCACCTGGGGAACCAATAGGAGATAATGCCCGGGTACTGTGGATTATTTGCAATTGATTTCATCCAATTTGTTGGAGCTGTCCGAGGAAATGTGTATTTGCCTTGTATTTTCACCTTTCTGAGAGGACTGAAGAGCAGAAACCGCCACTGTGTTATGCAGAACTTTGTTGCCATTTGCGTCCTAGTTTTCTGAAGTGTAAGTTTCTAAGTTTCCCTCGTTTATCCTGCCAAACAGGCCTTCTACTTCAAAGGATGAGGCAGTAACTCAGAACACATCTACACTCTATCAGAGCTTTTGAAGACACCTCTGTGCTCTGCAGTTCATCTTGGGATACAAACTTCTCTGCAACTGGCAGGTATTGGAGCTTTGGAGCTTTGGCTCGGCTTCCTGAGTGAATGAGGGGATGCCACCAAGTCAGAAGTAGCTTTGTATACTTGGCAAAGAGGAGACCTGCTAGACTGAAGGGGATGGCAGCTACTCAGCCTGTGACTGAGGAGAGAGGGATTAGGAATTTCAGCCAAACAGCTCATTCCTGCCTCCTGTTTCTATCATCCATGATGCAGGAGTAGGGATAGGGTAAAGGAGTGCCAGTGTGCACCAGAGGGCCCCAGTACAGCATCAGCAGTCACATCTCTCCTTTTATCTGCAGCAAGATTCCTCTGCCTTTCTGCCCTGGTCCTGGCCTAGTTCCTGTCCCTCCAAACCAGGACTGACCCCTCCTTGACAATTAAGAAAGAAAAGAAAAATGTGTAGACAGTGATGTTGGAAACAATGGAAATAAAGGGAAGGTCTCTGGGTGTCCTCCCTCTGAGGAGAAAGGAAGGAAAAGAAGGGGTCACAAGGGGGAGAAGCAGCTTCATGAGCAGAAAAACTTCCCCACGCAGAGGCCTCTCAATTCCCACCTTTCACTCTCTCATCTTTCCCCATCCCACACCACTACTGCTGCCCCTGCCTGCCTTGTCTGCTCCAAGGATGTCCTCAGCTGGGAGTTTGGTTTTGCTACACAGTGTAAGAAATAAAAAGATAAATTCCAGCTCCAGTAGATCACTCAACAGTAGATCACTCAACAGGCTCCCACTGATTTTTCTTAGGGGAACTCTTGGCCACTTTGAGATGCTTTCTTTAACATTCATCTAATATTGTTATTATTATCCAGCTCTTCATGTCCTGAGACCAATCACCTGATGTGCATTCTTCCACTTCACTACTTTCAGAACTGAAAATCTGTAAGGGTGCAATAATTTCTTTTAACTTGAAAAAATAATCTCTTGAAAGATTTCCTACTGATACAATCACTGTCTTCCCTGTGTTATTCAGTCACGTGCAGATCCTGAGATATATAGATAGATAGACAGACAGACAGACAGACAGACAGACAGATAGATAGATAGATAGATAGATAGATAGATAGATAGATAGATAGATAGATTAGGACTATTTGGAGAAATCCCAAGTACAAGCCATGACGTTCAGCAACTTGAAGCAACAAGAGTATTTTTTTTTTTTTTTGCCATGGAGAAATTAACTCCCAAGAAGGCTTCTTGGAGAAGGAGGTAAGGGAGGGAATATAAGAGAGAGGAGAATGAGAGAATCATTCCTAAGAGAACATTTAAGCATTTAATTTCCTGATTGATAAGAGGTTCATTTCATTGCTCTGCTTTTAAGAATTGCTTTGTGCAAAATTGTATCTGAAAGGAGAGGAGAGAACTTATTTTCTGTGTACTAAACCTTCAGATATACTGAGGTGGCTTGCAGTCTTCTCTCCTTTTCACTCTGCTACCTGCAGGTATTAACTGAGTGTGAAAAACAACATTTTCTGTTTGCAATTCAAGGGCAGAAAGACAAAAGCAGAAAGGCAGAAAATCACAAAATCACTGTATTCTCTCTCTTAGCACAGAAACAGCATGATTCCTAGTTAATTTAAGTAGTAACAGAAATATAACTTCTATTTTTAAGCAGGTATTTAAGTCCTGCTGGTTCAATATTCAGCCCAAATGCAAGGAACTTTTGTGGAATGAGGATTGCACTGAACTGGATCCACTTAATAAAATATTTCAGTCTGCTATTTGAGGGAGAAAAAAAGAATCTGGTCAACTGTTGGAAATGCTTCTGTAGCAAAATCACTTCTGTACTGATTGATTGTACTGTTTTCTAGGGAATTTTTAAGTTAGTTTTGGGGTTTTTTTGTGAGAAAGTACTACTGTGGGATAGAAAGTTGATCTAGAGAAAAGTTACAAGAATGTATACACATAATTGCATTTTTTGAAAGTAGCATGCTACATAGGATTTCCTAAACTGTACCAGAAAACATTAACATCCTGGAACTGACATTTGCAATTTTGAATTCCAGCTTTCCAAGTATAATTAGTGTCACTGTAAATGTTTTGGTATCAAAGTTGGGACTCACTTTGGATAAGACAGTTCATAAACTCAAGGGTTTTTTCCCATTTGTTATTTCCTTTTCCAGTATTCCAGAGATGACAGACATAATATTTAATACAAAAAAATAGTAAATTAAAATAGCATGTTTTAAAGTATTTGTTAATTATAATATATAAAAGTTGTTTTCATTTATAATTCACTTTTCTCCTGACATGGTTCTCTGTTTTGCCCAAAGTACCTGTGATTCATATCTTCCATTATAAAAAATTCACAAATAATTTTACATAACTACAGCATTTGTTTAATCACATACCAAAATAGAAGGTAGAGGATATGAAAATTACTTATGACAGATGAGTCACATTAATATTTTGTTCTAGGCCATGAGAAAAATGAGACAGAAAGGGTGGGAATCAGAACAGATCAAAACCCTTAGTGCTTTATGATCCAAAACCACAACTAGCTATTGAGGTGCAAAATGTTCCTTTTTAAACAAAGTGTGAGAGAGAGAGAGACGCAGTTTTGTACTGCAAATGCTGGCAGCACATAATGTTGCAATTATTCTCAATATTTTGAGATGCCTGAATCACAACCAAAACTTTGAGCAACACTGAGGTAAAAGCATTTTTATGCTCCTTCACAGACACACACAAAAAATAAAACAGAAGAAAAATTGAGTTTGTTGTAGTTGCTTCAGAAATGGTGTGCCAAGTTTCTACCAGTGACTGAGAGTAATAACAGAAGGAAGGGATGTCATGGCATCCTCCTGCCTATTTTATTTTTTCCATTGTAGTAAATTCAGAATCATTCAGATAGTACTTCTGTTAGCTTTATGGGATTTCTGTGCTGCCTAAAGAATCTTGGGTTTTCTGTCTTTGAAAAGAATCATTCTGACTGCCTTTTAAAGGGAATTTACTATTTCACTATATATGGCTAACTTAGTCTGTGTGTGAAGCATAATCGTGCTTCCTATTTAGAGCACAGTGATTTGGATCAGTCACACTGGGTACACTCTCAGTAGTTACCACTCACTGTTGAACTTGAGGAGAAACATTACTCACTCCTGATGTGATCAGATCATATTATCGGCAATCTGACTCACTGTTGGGTGAACAAGTTTTTCTGTTTCCTAGGCCCTGAGTATTCTCTTTTTTCATTCCCTCTTCTTGATCTGGTATCCAACGAAGAGCTCAAGTCAGCAAGACAGTGAACAGCCTTCATGAGCTCGTCAGCAGCCTCAGCTCTTGGGAAAGGATGTGCTTTTTGTGGTACCTGATGGAGGCAGGCTGAGTCCTTTTGGGAGGTCTGTGCACTATCAGAGTTTCCAGCCTCCCTGGCTGCACCAGGGGGGTTTCAATATGGACCTGACAGACACTTCAGTCTGCCAGGCCCCACTCCAGCAAACAGTGGGGAAGGATCTAAGCATCCACCTGGAGACCTGTATTTTGCCATTTATGATAACTTCAGTGCAGTTGTATGTGTGCTGTAAACTCCAGGAGTTACTCTTTAGGACTGGAACCGTGTTTCTCTTCATGAGAGTGAATTAGGTAGAGAAGTATTAGCTCTGCTTAACAACACTTATTTGTTCTAGTTATGAGCAGGGCCCCCATTCCTACCCACTCCCCACCAAAACCTGTCTTTTCCTCAGATGTTAACAAAAGTAGCTGTTCAGTGCATAGCATGAGGGGCTGGGCTGCTTTTATGCCCCTTTTTCATGCAGTGTAGGAGACATTAAACATGGAAAGTGAACAGGCTTTTTATGGACAAATGGTGAAAATTTAAGAACTAAATGGGTGGTATTTACCAGACAATTCCTGAAGACTTTATTCAGAGAAATACGTCTGAATAATTAGGAACCAGCACAATGCTTTCAGTATCTAGCTGTAAAGGTGTTCTCTTCAGCCAATAAAAGAAAGTTCTCATTTTTCTCCATTTTTAATTTGCCTCATCATGCCTGAAGAATTTTTCTACCTTTTTATGCAATTCTTTATGCAGTTCATGCAATACTTTGGATTTGTTCTATAGATATAAAACACATTTTTTATAATCCATCATTCTTCATGACTGGGCTATCAGAGGCTAATGGGGTGTGATTGCAACTTGTTTGCAAATAGGTGTGGTTGCTGTATTTTGTTTAGTCCCTGAAAATTCAATAATTTAGTTTTCACTTGCCAGACAATGTGTGAGATCCGTGCCTGGAGGTAAACACAAGCACATGGGGTAATGGTACTCTATTTCTGTAGTGATACAGGGACTATCACAAGACGTGTTTCTTGTTAATAGTAGCTTACAGCTGTGATAAGCTTCTCAGGCGTTTCAGCCAAAGCAATTCCTACAAAACCACCTCCCCAGAAAAGGTCTGTTGGAGCACGCTGAACTGCAATTAAGGAGCAGGCCTCTGAGGGCCAAGAAGATTATAAGGTCCAGACAGAAATTTTGCCAGGCCTTCAGGACAGAGTTATGTATCACTGCATGTTTATCTCTGGTATGTTTCTACACCATGAACTTGGACAGAAATTCAAATTTATGATGAAATCTAAACTCTGTTAGGACTACTGAACTTCTGTCTTGAAATTTTTCCTAATTCTAACTAACACATAGAAGGATTTGCTAGTACAGCCAAGACTAGCTGTTTCTAGGAGAGGTACTTGTAAAAGGAAACAGTAGGTATAAAGGGCATGGTGCAATTCAGTCAGGTTATTGATGTGTGCCTCTTAAAGAAAATAAGAAAGGAAGGAAAAAAAAGAAATTAAATTTAAACTTTCCAGTTCCTTACTGTTGCCAATCTCAACAAACCAATTCTTTATCCATTCTGGAATTTTTATCAGCTTAGTCTCATATTATAAGAAAAAATGAAGTGCACTCTTTTTTTATATATAATCTAATAAAAAGTTAGAGCTCATAGTTTGCTAATATACTGTGCAATTACCAATGTGCTCTGTTTACCACAGGTACAGGTAGTGTTCCTTATACCCTGGTTGCCACCAGGCAATTCATGCTGCTTTGTTAATTTGTTTGGCTAAACTCCATGCCCCACACCACATCCTTTTATGTAATTTCTCTTTAAAAGTTAAGGACAGCCATAAGGACTATGCTAACTTTGGTAGTGTATATTTGAAAGAATTGATCTAAACTCCATAAATATAATCCAGATGAAATATATCATGGCAGAGAACAACTTTGGACTGCCATCTGCATAATGTACATGTGCAGAAACAAGCAAAAAGAAATGTAAATTCTACCTTTCATTGCTGATACCCAGATAACTGAATATAGAACACTCTATACCTTTGAATTTTTGCAAATGGAAAAATCTTAAAGGAGATGAAATTGCCAAGCAGTTTCTAAATCAGCATTATAGAATCTCACACCATAAAGAAAAGGAAAAACTTTTCTGTTCAAGTCTCCAGAGCACTAAGTTGATGAAGTAATTAAACAGGCATCTCATTTATTTTGGACAGCAAACGTTTGATGTTGAGTTGCGTACTTGATTAGATTCTTTGCTGAATAGGGGTTTACATTAAAGTGGTGGAAATGCCCCCATACTTAGCAGAGAGCTAAATACCAATGGCAGGAAAGTATTGGTGGTTTTCTTTTTCACCATAATTTTCCTCTTAAATTAAATTAAAGCAATTAAACATACTTAAACAGACATGTTTTATACGCAGGTTGGGAGGAAGAAATGAAAAGAAACATAGTCTACTATTATTTATCAAAAAGGGGAAATGTTATATTTGTACATTTCATCACAGAGGAAAATGCTTTCAGGTTTACAGAGGAAAAAATACAGAGAATATGTTAAAAATGCTCCCCTTGGAAGTAAAATGCCTACATGGACTGCAAAGTATGACCTCCTCTTCATTCCCCTTAGGGATTCATGCTGTTTGTTGTCTGTTCCTTTTAAGGCAAGATTCTAGGAGTTTCCCATTACAGGCAAGAAGGAGAATTCCTCTCCATGCTAATATAGTACCCAAAAAGCTCATGCCAGTGGCTTATTTGGTCATCCTTACAGTAGTACCTAAATATTCACATATTCATCTTGACAGTACCTTGTAAGATAGGGAAGAGGTACTACTCCCATTTTGTGGCTGGAATGAGGCCAAGTCCTGTCCCAAGAGTTGGTCAGGAGATGTGTAAGAGATGTGGGGCATAGGAAGGAGGTCTCAGGGTGCTGCCTTTGTAGGTCAGCCTTCCTTCCTACAGGAACATGGACCCTGATCCAGGAGCAGCAGCACAAACACTGCTCGTGTGTTTGAAGGAATTACGACACATCCCACCTCTTGAACTGCGTTGCACTTGGGATATGTCCTGTGAACTCAGGCAGATCTCATGTTCCCCTGCCCCTTCACTCCCTAACCCCAAAATGCAACACCTTCACTTTTCCAAGCATTGTATTATTTTTAGCTTATGAGTGTACTTCACTAATTAAAAATTACAGCACGTAACTGTGTTTCTATCATGCTTGGCATTTCTGCTCTGAAGTTTCATCCCTTGATGCTTTTCTGTAGGTGGTATTTACACGTGTGACTGCATCAGGCTCTTGGCTGTAGTGCTGTGCAGATGAAGAGACAGCAGCTGTAAGGTGAGTTGTGTGACAAGGCAGCAGGGGTGCTCACCTGTCAGGCACGAGTCATGCAATAAGCACGGCAAGTGCCATTGAATATTTATCATTAATAACATGGGATGATAAGAATGATGACATTAATTCAACAGAGAATGATTTAGGTTGGAAGGGACCCTAAAGAGCCCCTAGTTCCACACCCCCTGCCATGGGGCAATAAAAATTTTTCTCAAATTTTTACAATAAGAACTAGCACAAGCACTGCAAAATGTAGTAAGTACTTTGACTCAGATGAAATCCTACAGACAGCAACAGAAAGAACATTTGCATGAAAACATAACTAAGCAGAGATTCTGTAAATATTTCAGCTATAAAAAGCCACAGAAGTCCAGGCTTTGATGAATTCCTGAGAATAAAATGATTTACTAATGCTAATTCTAAAGACAGATACCTCTTCTGAGATAACAGAAAGATTTTGGTGAGAGAATGTTTCTAATCACAGCTCTAACACTTCTGAATTTATGAAGAAGTGTAGAAAGTACAGATCTTGAATAAATAGGGATTTTAAGATGCTGACAACATTCTGGCCAGCAGAATGGAAATAGTCTTTTTAAGTATAAATCAGATGTGTATCACTTTAGATTAATTAAGAACAAATTCAGGATGATATTAGTTCATTTATTTCATTTTACTTTTCTGTAAATGTAGAATTGAGTCTGAAGTCCGTCTTTTTAGGAGGTAGCAAGGAGGATTTTGATAGAGTGGGATGGAGTGGCTAAATCTAAACTGTTCTCTGTATTGTAGCCATCTGAACATGGCAATATAACTTCTCTGTTCTAGAGTTCAAACTGCAATTAGTATTAAAATCAAATTTTGCAAGCGGGTGGGAGAACTCTACAGGAGTTAAGCCCACATAATTTTAGCCTTGGTATTTTAACCTGAACTAATCTGAAGTCATATGCTACAACAGTTATAAACCCACATTTTATAGGTAAGTTCCACCCTTCTTCTGGATAACATCACAGTGACGTGACAGTCAAAGTGATCTATAAACTTGTAACTTCCAGCATGGATATAACCTTACCCATAGATAATTTCTGTGCTCTATGTGGTAGAAAATAAATCTGTCCTCTGTTTCCATGACTTAAAGTGTGGAGAATTTAACAGACTTAAACACCTTCACTGGTGTCCAAGTCAAAGGGAGATGGGGCTCATAGAATCTTAGATTGGTTTGGGTTGGAAGGGGACCTTGAAGATCATGTGGTTCCAATGCCCCTGCTGTGGGCAAGGACATCTTTAACTAAAGGCAGAGGCTCTGAGCCCCATCCAACCTGGCCTTGACTTTCCTTGGCACTTAAATATTTCCTAGGGAACTTACATATTATTATTGATTTCATATGGGATGACTTCAGAGACCATGCTCAGAAGTGACAGACAACCTATGGAAGTACAGAGTTAAATGGAACATTTAGCTTTTGGAAACTGGAAAAATACCAGCCATTCCTTCCCTCAAAAACTGACAAATGCAAACAAAAACATGAAATTGCTTACCTTTCTCAGCAGCTGGTTAATGCCTTTAATTTCTTAGGCAATAATAGTACAAGGTTGGCTGGGATAAGTTTTAGGTCTGGCAACATTAAAAAGATATTTCAGATCTTAGCAGGATAGCTGGCAGGTTTAGTAGATACCATATTTGGTTATGAAAACAGAAAAACAAAGGAAATGGTTATTTTAATTTAAAACTGGACTTGAATAGGATGAGGTCTGATGAAGGAAGATGGGTCAGATTTGTGTGTGACTGATAGATATAGCTGTGTTAGAGATCAAAACTAGCAACAGAATTGCACAGCTATCAATGTCCTCTCTTTATCACCATTTTCAGGTGAATTTTCCTTGGGTAAAGAAGTGCAAAAATATCTGAGGACAAATATGGGATGACTATGACCAAGGATGGGGAAAACCAGATATGCTCTGACTCCCAAAAATCACAAGAGAAAATGAATATTTCATTCTCCTAAAATGAGCTCTTCTTCAAAGAAAGATGTCCCTGTTAGGTTAATTTTCCCCCAAAGATGAATTCTCCCTTACTTAGAGGTATGAATTCTTGCAGAGGTCACCAGTTTGTTGAACATGAGTATCTCCAGCAGAGGATATGAAATGTGGTTTTCAAGAAGAAGCCATGTATCACCTACATGGTAAAACCTATTCTGAGACTGAAAAAAGACAGGTAACTGAGGCAGAATACGTAGAGATATGTTGTCAACTTATCTTCAGCTGACTTGAGAGCACGTGAGAAACAGCCTTGTTAGATGCAGGGCCCACCTCCCACAGAAGTCATTTCAGCCAACAGGCAGGCCATTTAACAGCTCTGTGCTAATGTCTTCCCATCTACAGAATGATTGTATTAACATTTACCCACCTCACAGTGGAAGCTGGAAGAGATTAATTAACATGTGTAGTTATTTAAAGCTCTTGGACTGAAAGCTGTGCTAAACAACCAAGATATTTGCTAATATTATTATTTCTGTACCCAGATGATTTGCTCACGTGTTTGCCACATGCCAGCACAGAAACCTACTGGATGCAATGCAGTGTTGGGCACTTGCTCAGATGAGGTCAATGGTATAAACAACAGTTCTAACTGGCAGAGTGCTTTGGAACATACAACCATCCTAAGGCTTTATTGCAACTCTCTGGCCACGTAGAATACAAATGAACTTCAATTTATGATTCTATTAGCTCCAAACACACTGAGGAATGATCTGGGGATTCATTCCAGCAGTGTGCAATATCATTTGAGTAGATGTCACAACCTCCACCTTGGACTGAAAGCTCATTGTGAGCGAGCAGAAAATACAGTTTTAATATGCTGGATAATAAGGCAAATGCTGATATTTGGAACTTCTAGGAAAGACACTTGCTGATAGCTGGCATTAAAAGGGCAGTGACACCTGCTAGACACATTGCAAACAGACCAGAGGCAAAACCTGTTCCTTGCTGAAGTCAAGGAAAGTTTTGCCATTGACTTGAAACATGCTAGAATTTCTCTTACAATTGCTAATGATTTATATGTGTATCTACAAGGTTATGGGTAGTTCATGAAATATTTATACACAGGCATATCTAGAGTGTCAGATAATGGGGACACTGAGATACCACAGGAATATTATTAGCATAATAAATGTCTAGTAGAGAAAAAGAAGATCCCACCTTACATTAAAAACTGATTGATTCCAGAGTTTGTTATCATCCCAAATCAAAGTCATAAACCAGACCATTCAGTGGTGTTGGGGAAAAGCACTTTTCAGTGCTTAGTTGGTTTGTAACTTCTAGTAGCAAAATGTCATCCAAGAATATGGGGAAAGGAAAGAATTCCTGTGCATTCACTTTGTGCAGCAAATACATCGGCTGACTCCTCTCTATATTTATGCAAATCCATGGGCTTCGATGGAGATCATAAAAAATTAATGCAAAGCAAGCTCTGAGGAGAACCAGCTCTGGGTTTTGCTCAAGTGTTTTGCCAAGTGTCTCTTTCTTCCTCTGTATTTTAGCATTGTCAGTCTCCCGTAAGTGTCTAGATTATTTTCTTGAAGTTATATTAAAAAAAATGCGGCTTTTAATAACCTGCCAGTAAAACCTCTGCAGCTGAGTCTGCTTAAACACTCAATATATTCTCTAAAGGGAGAAAATTTGCCTACAGGTTTTTGAGAGTGCTAGGAGAATGTTTCACTTGAAGTAAGTTTTTCCAACAAAATCCCAGAGTGCTTGTTCAAGAGGTTGGTCTGACAGATGAACTTTCAGAAGCTGAAAATATTTAGTTGTGTCTTTCCAGTGTACATATCACTAGCTAAACATGCAGGTGTGTGTTTTTATGTGAAGTTTTGTGAAAAGCCCGACACCTTGTTTCAAAGCATGCTGTCAGCCATCTACCTGCAGCCACAGGCAGCCCATCTGCTGTGAGGTACCACCAGCCTGGGAGGAAAACCAATGACAAAGCACCACTGAGCTGCTCCTTCTTGCAGAAGACTCTGCTTTGGTGTAGGATAACTTACACAGTAAAAACATATAATTGTTGACACTGGAGAATACAAGCCTGGAAGGCTCCAGTGGAACAGTCTTGCAACTCCCTTGCTGTGAAAGGGTCAGCAGCAAGGAGTCCCCTCGTGGTGCTTCAGGACCCAGTTAAAGCTGTCAGTACCTTCTGTGCATGGCTGTGGCCTTGGGGTTCTCTCTGTCTTTCTGGCTGAGATAGAAAGATGCTGCAGAAACTACAGGGTGTGCTTACTTGTACTAAAATCCTGGATTTGGAGGAACTCACAGTGACCAGATGATACCATAGCACTTACTACTTCCACTTTGGTGAGTAAAGCAGAATGAAAGCTTGTGTTCCCACAAGGAATGGAAATTGAGTTGACTTTGGAAATTTTTTCCAGATTGGCTATTGCAAAGTGACCCTATCACCACAGTGAAGGCATTAGACTAAATAGTCTGTGTTGCTGTGGTTCCCCTGGTAACAGCAGCTGCTGTCCTGTCACAGTGAACCTATGGCAGAAGAATTCACCAGTCCAGTTTCAGACAAAAAACTGTGGGTAACATACTGGTGCTTGGGAAAACCCTGTAGATTCAGTTTTCTTCCTCCAATGTAATTGGTAGTGGGAGACTTAAAAGGTGACTGTGTTTTAAAGGGAAGTGGAACTATAATCAAGTGTCACTTGGCAACATGCATTACACTGCAGGTAACACAATTCCACCTGCTCGTATCTGATGCAATCACATCACATGTCATAATGTCTTTCAAGTTTCAATAAGTACTCTGTTTAATTTTTCCTGCTTTATAGTATTTTCTTCCTAAATCTACCTCTAGATCCTGTAATACTCTTAACATATCTGCAAATCTACTACACTAGCTACTTTATTTAAATAACAAGACTCCCCCTTTACTGAGGAATTAAGCAACCTTTGTTGGCAGCAGTCTGCTAGAGTGCTTAATTCTGTTAAGGTTGTGCAAAACCCAGGCTAAACTATTGAAAGAATGTTTCAAAATAATCAGAACTGAAGGTTTGCTCTGTTGCAGAGCAAATAAACTTGCATTAGCTCTTCAAAGCAGACCTCATTGTTCAATGTCTCTGAGGTAGCTGTTGCTTTCTCAGCAAAAATGTCTGTGATTCAGTTTAAACTGGTCCTCTGACTTTTTTCACTGCATTGAATGATATCAGCAGAAAACTCTGTGGTCTACATGACCAAGAAAGTATTCTATAATATTTTAAGTAAGTCTGTCTTTACAGCAGAAAACTGAGAGTGACATGGGGAGATTATCTTGATTTGGCTTACACTTGGATGCTGTTGCTTCTCTCAGCCCCAGCAAGTCTTTGATTATTAATTAATCTCAGTGCCTCTCATGAAAGAACTCGGGGAGTAATCAGCACAAGTCAACGAGAGCAACAGGCACAATATCACTCTTCAGGTCTCATGAAGTGCTATTGCTCAGCAGCAAACTCATTCCCACTTCATGGAAAAGCCTGTGAACCAATAGTATAACAGCAAATGTATGTGAAGGTGTAAATAGCCCACTGGAAACAAATTGCCAGGTAGACTGCTGGTCATCAGTCAGGATTTAAAAACAACTGGGAGTGGGTATTGCTTCCTTTGGGAGCATGCTGACGTACCACAATCGGAGAAAATGAAATGATGCCTCTGTTCTCAACAAAATGAAGTGCCTAACACTGCCAGTTGTGTAGTAATGCTGGCTAGGGCTGAAGATAACTTACAGCCACAAGACTTTCTAGGATAAGTATTCAAGTTTTGTTACTACCAACTTAGAGTTAGGAAAACAAAGGAAAATGGAAAGAATCATTTGCCTGAAGGTTCCCAGCAAGTCACTGGCAGTGCCAAGCCTTAGGTCTTGTTGCTGAGCTCTGTGTAGAGTCAAGTATCTCTTTGCACAGAGATGTTAGCAGCCAACGTTCATTCACATTGGTGGAAAAAGTCCAAGTCATGACAATTCCTAACTTAGCTTAGGTCACCATGAGACACTAACTAACAAACTGAGTCTTTTTCTTTTTTTTTTCTTTTTTCTATTATTCAATTCTGTACTAAAAACTCACACTTTGTGTTTGTAGTGTGGTTAAACAACTGTATATACATATCAGATTAGTGTACAGGTCAGCTTTTTCATTTTCCATGAATTTAGGTAAATTCCTCAACTGTTGATGTGCTGATCAGTCTTTCATTACTAACATTTATATAAAGAGAACACATATAGATAAACTATGTTGTAAGATATAGCACATATAGATAAGCTATGCTACTGAGACATATAATTTTGAAGCTGCAGTAATTTTGAATATTTCTAGCATGCTAGAAACATAGTTTCCCATTAATATAGTTTAAATTTAAAAAAAATTGCTTAAACCTTAGTTCTCTTTCCCAGTCCTTTTAAAAAATGTAACCCTCCCTTTGAAGGGCCAGTGGTGTCAGATATTAGACAGTTAAACTGGGCGTCTTTTGTTTAAAGTAGTTAAGGTCTATCTCATCTGTTCTCTCCTATCATTTTCAATTTATCAGCAGTGTGTAGTAATATGTTTGATTCATTAGAAGAGAGAAAAGGATGGCAAAAGCAAGTAAATATGTCAGTTAAACCCAAAAGGATTAAGTCACCTCAATTTGTTTGTCTGGTAAAAACTGGGCTCTCATTGGGTGAACTGAGGCCAGCTTGATTCACCACCAAAATGTGAATCTGGATCTGACATTGAATTTGCAGATGTGCATAAGAGAAATCCCTTGAGTTTTGAAATAATTGACTTTAGGGAGAGGCAGGAAGAATGTAAACAGCATTGTTAAGCAGAATGAAGTTAATAAGTTACTGTCATTACTACTGAAATCAGTCTCAGTTTGACATCATGTTGACTTTTTCATTATTTTGTCTAAATGAAGATTAAATTATTTTTTCAATTCATTTAGATTACACAAATCCAGGATGTTTCTGAACAATCTTCTTGCTTATAAACAACAAGAGGAAGTGATATCATACATGAAGTTAATAAATAAGAAGGGAAGCTTTTGTGTGTGCAAAAATTTCAGTTTTAGCGCTTTCAGGGGAGAACGAGGTATAAGCACTGAAAGAAAACCAGCATGAGTTGGAGTGAAGAGTGCTGAAAATATCAAGCATATATTGAAAACCCCAAGCATGTAATTATATGCTGTCCTTGTAGAGAATGCTTTCTTAATTGTAAATTTGGGCTTTTGGAGGCAATCTTAAAAACAATGCTGTAGTGAAAAAACAAGACAATGTCTCTCTTTCTTGGCTCTCTGTTTATGTAGGCTGTCATCCAAAGAATCAAGCCCTCTTAGCAGAGCTTTTCCAGGTGTTTTCTGTCTGGTGGAAGTTTACATACAGGCTGATTTAGAAGTGCAGTAACCATAACTGAATTACCCATGTCCAAATTCATTTACGCTTCTGTTCTTTGGTACTCAGCTGAGCCACAGAGCATCTTTTGGGTCATTCAGATCCACAACAGCCCTGCTAATGGGAGTGATCTGCTTTACACGTCAACACAGACTAACTTATCTGGCTCATATTTTCTCTCTTGGAATGCAAGACCCAAAATAGATGCCATTGTAATACTTGGCTTTCATTTCAAGACCCATCTACTGGTGCCTGATGGAAACATTTTTAAACACTCCATTTAGAGATAATTTTGCTCATATGTTATAGATTTCTTATTCCTCTTTCTCCAGCTTAAACTAGCAGGGAAAATAAAAGGGTTTTGCCTGATTAAGATTTCAGTCTTATTTTTTTTTTTTGTGATTCCAAAGTGCAGAAACTTCCAGAGCAATCCATGATGCTATCACAAACAGAAAACTGCACCTGTTTTTTAAAAGTAATGAACATTTAGATCTCACCTTCCTTACTTTAAAAAATATAGTAACTCTAGTATTGTGCATGATACAATTGATGACAGTATGCCCAAGTTTTAAAAGTGTCTGATCCTCAGTTTGAGACACTTTGAGGCAATCTTGTTCTCAGAAATGGGTGGTCTGTACTTGGTGAAGGTTGGCCTTGTTATGCTGTCTCCAGCTGGGCATTCGGAAAGCCAAATATCCAAAATCACTCTTTCCTTTGAATGTGTGTTCCAGTCATCTGATGTGTGTGGAATTTGAAGCAGCTAAATATGTCCCCACAAACTGAATGACTGATTGCAAGAACAAAAATTGAAATCAGTTTTATAAATTACCAGTGGTAGTTCAAATGAAAAATAAGTTACAATTTGAGAGCTGAAACCAACCTCAATAAAAGATTGCTAAGAAAACCTGTAAACACGTATCTGTCTTTAACAAATGCAATCAGTTTTATCACTGTTACCAAGATTGTGGCAAATGGTCATGAATTATGGCAATTAGCCAACAGAAAAATACTATCTTGAGTTAAAAAAAAACTAGTGAACACACTGATTTGTAAAGGGATATCTGCTTTTGCCAGAATGATATCTAAAAAACTTTAGAAGAAAAGAAGCACTTGCTGCAAAGGAGAAAGATAAGGGTCAACTATCAATAAGTAGGGTATAGTTAGAATGTCTGGGCCTTTTGCTTTTCGATCAAATTTTCTAAAAATTCTTCCATCATTCACAGTGCTGCCTATCATGTCAGGAAAACCCTTATTTAAGCCCTGAGATGTGGCATTAAGGACTTTGCATGTTTAATCCACAGAATGGGGAAAACAAACCTTGCAATTCTTAAGAAAATCACAAACAGAAACAAATGATCTCAGGTTTATGAGCCTTTGCATTTATCAGCCACCAGGTGAACTCTTCCCAGCCACCTCAAGCTAATGTTGAATTGGTATCACATCCTTCTGATCAAAATGCTCCTTTGTGAGTATTTCAAGCACTGCTGCCTTTAGCCCACACAATGATTGCTTGTTTGCTTTATGTTTACAAAATTCTTTATAAAGATATGTAGAGCTTAACTAAGGAGCTTTGGCCAACATTTTCCAAATGTCATTGCCTAAAGCCAAGCTTATTTTCAGACGTGCTGAGCATCAAAACTTTTTAGAGACTTGGAGAATGAAGTTCTGTGCTCAGCTGTGGCTAAGCACAGATTTAAGCACCTTAGTCCAGGCACTCACTATTTGTGTTTAGGGTTAGGGACTAGAGGTTACAGCATTGAGCTACAGAGCTTCTATCATATGCATGCAAATAAGGTGAATACTTAGGGTACACTAATGATCTGTTACAATGATGAGAACAGTAATGCTTTATGGACATATTATATATGCATAAGGCTGATTTGTCTTGCAGGTATTTTTCATTCTGACTTTCTTCAGAGGAAATTATAGGTACTTATTATCTATCAGGAATGAGTTCCTGCGTGAGGACATGAATCCTCCCTGCATGACTTTCTGTTGGCAGAAGGAGTGACTGGCAGTACCCTTATGCCTGCTGACCTGGAAAAGTTACTGTTTTAGGACCATAAATATTGTGCAAACGAGGTTGGTGCAGGGATCAGCATGCGAGTTATTTGATTGTTTTCACCTTACTCTTCCTGGACTGGATAATTAGGGGAAAAAAAAAATCACTTCAGTCTGCATTGATTCCATGGAAACCTAAAGCAAATCACTAATAGCCAGCCATATGTGCATGGGATCAGCTCTTCACCAATTAAACTGTGCCAGAAGTATACAGGGGTCAGGTTTTATAAGGTCAGGCCTGGATTAACTGTTTTATGGAACAGCATTAAGCAACAAACTTTGCTGTTGAGTCATTCTGAAAGAAGTGAGGCTAAGTGAAAGGGAGGGCTGACTCTAGTTTTCATGTCTGAAGCCATCAGAGGTCAGGTTCAATGCGAGAAATGTCAAGTAGAATTCATATAAATGGGACTAACTGCCAGGATTCAAGCATGTTCTTAGCATAGCAGTGTAAGGATGGGGAAATGTTCATGGAAAAATGTTATTTCATTCAGATTTCAAAGTTTGCTTCACTTCCCAGACAAATTTTGATTTCCTTTTTTTTATATTTTCCGGCAAAATTTTCTTATTTGCGTTACATGAAAAGAACATCCTCTCAAAGTCACACAGTAGGAATAAGCCTTCCTTGAGACACAGATTCTTATTTTTGTATGTTCTTACTTTCATTTAATTTCAAGCATCACTAGCCTCCTAATAAATTTATTTGTCTTTCATGTTCTTCTAGCCAAGTGGCTTCATCACAGGACAAAGTTCTAGAAGTAAGGCATCTTTGAAGTTTAGGTCCCCCCATGCTTAGATGGCAGCTCTGGGATGTTTTTAAGGTTACAGTTTCAGTTAGAAGTGTGGGTCTTGCAGTTAAGCGTAGTTTTATTCTCTAACAGGCAAATAAACAATTTTTTGTAAGATAACCTGTGTTGGTTTGGGGTTTTTTTCCCCCACGTTATCCATGCTAATAGATTTATCTACTCTTGTCTTTCAAAAATAAAATCAGAGGAAATTATTCCTTATTTTTGCTTAGAGAGAAACCATCTTATGTTTATTACAGTGCTTATGTATGGGCAGGTATCACAAACTAGCCAAAGCACTGGAAGTTCATTTCCTAGCTGGCTATCAGCCACTTCTCTGTGTGCAAGTGTCCTGACTTCTGCATGAAATTAGGCCTAACTTTACTCAGTTTTGTCGTAAGAGATAATTTTCAGCTACTTTCTAGAAGCTTAGAGAAGCTTGTTTAGTTATTAACTAGCTTTAAATGTATTTCATGACTTGGAACTTGCACAGCATTTGAAAAACACTTAAAAATGTTCTTGACACTGAATAAATAACAGGAACAAACCCTTAAAAACGAAGATGCAGGAAGAAACTAGTAGAACTGTGATGGCAGAAAACACTTGCTAACTTGATACTGAGGTACACCTGGTCTCACTTAACCCTTCCCACGGCCTGTGTGTGAGCTGTGTTACTGCCATCTCCCTGTCCTTAGAGTGGTTCAGAGGCTGCATGCAAGAGGATTGTTTTGATACTTTGTGCTTGCATTTCTATGTAAATATGTTTTAATCAAAAAGATCTGGGGTCTTTGTTTTTGTTTTTAAATGCAAAAATCATATAGTCTCTTGAGGACATCTAGCTCTTAATGAAAAATACCATATCTGAGAATTGGCAAGACAGCAACAAGGACTTTTTTCTCCCCTCTGTGCTTCTTTTGTGGATTTCTCCTCGTTATTGGTAGAGCCAAGAGGCTACAGCCCTAGTGAGGCCATTTTGGAGCTGGTTGCAGCTTGCTACACCTCCTCCTTCCAACTGGTAAGTGCTCTTGACTCCTGTTATATTGTTTTAATACTCTGATTTGTTTTTCTCTGTCACCCTTAAGGAGACAGTGAAAATGGAAACATGAATTTCAGAACCAGAATGAAATGCTAAGGCTTTTGAAGTGGGTTTATATTTGTTGAGTGTCATTCTTCTGGGGGAAAAGTAATAACGAGTGTGTATATTTATATATATATACATATATATATAAATGGTTTTTAAAATTCATGCTGATAACATATCTGCCATACCATACTTAGGAAAAATAACACTCACTGAGGAATGATTTTCAGTCTTTAGGCCTCTAAATTGTGCTGTGGTTTGGTTTTTTACTTTTGGGGGAGGGGAGGAAGGAGGGAAGGTAGGATGAGCATTTAACCATTTCTGAATTAATTTTCCAGTTTGCCTATTCTCTATACCATACATGCAAACACTTTCTCCATCCTGTATCTGTTAATAGAATGAAGGCAGAGATGTTATAAAGATATTGGTTAGCTCCTGAAATGGGAGGGGTTGTATTAGAATTTTACATCTCATTTGGTAAATCTGCTTGTGAACCTCATACTTAAGGGAAGGCTTGAAATGGCCCTGAGAAATATGAATGAAATGTAACTCAAATGCAGTAGGTTTTGAACAAGTTCAAAAATAATTTTGAAAATGAACAACAGCTTTATAATTTTGAATGGCATATCAACCTCACAATCTCTACCAGGGCTACCTAAGCAGGTGACTGTAGAAGATGGAGCACAGGGAACTAAACCTGTTGTGCTTACTTGTGTTTGTATCTTCCCAGGCCTGGGAGTGAAAGTATCTTGTGTTCCTGCTCTGGGGGGATGTCTTCTACCAGCCTATAGGCAGAGTAATTCATCTTGCCCTTCCTATGTTCTTCTGGACTACAGAAGTGGATTTACATAGCATGAAGAGCCATGTTGCACCAAAGGCTCTTGAAGTGCCTTGTTGTGATGCCACCCAACTCCTTCCTTTAACATTCTGAGTTTGATAACAAAAAATACTGCGATGAGGAATAAGGCATTCATAATTATGATGTCTCTGTTTTTAAAGAGTCAGTTTAAAGAGCATAGTTCCTGTTTCTGTTTTTCAATCTAAATAACCGCTGGTGGGAAAGCACCAGATATTGTGGATATTGTGAACTGTGTCTATACCTGACTCATCTTAAACAAAGCTCTCTTTTCAAGAAAGTAGGAGCATTAGCTGAAGGCAAAGTGTTGAACTGAGCCCTTATGTGGTGATTTCCATATTTTAGTAAAAGCTTATGAACTTAATGCAAATGCTTGAAAAAAGTGAAGCTTGAAATATGCCTGCAGTGGATGCAGGTAAGACTAAGCCACAAAGGCAAGAGAGAAGGGACTCTTGACAGAGTGCTAAAAGGAAAGGTATGTATTGCTGTAAGAGGCAATACTGCTTACAACAGGCTGATGACCACTTTATCTCTTTTCTGAAGTCTGACTACATTCTCTGGTTTATTACATTATTACATTATTACATTACATATTTTTATTTATTACATATTAATTATTATTAATTATTATTAATAATGTAATTAATATTATTACATTATTATGTTTATTACATTATTACATTACATATCATCTGGTTTATTATTATTATTATAAACTGTTTATTTCTAAATTTGCAGATGTTAACATTTTGAAGGATTTTTTTTCAATTTTTTTAGGTGTTCTGTTACCAACTCATTTTGCTTAATCCCTAAGACTGAGTAGGACTAGATAAAAAACCAAAACATAGAATCTGGTATTTCAATAGTAGTAAATATAGTAGAATACATGATCTGCTTTCAGGTTTCTACTATATGTACAGCACTTCTCAGGCAAGGCTTTTTTTCTTTTCTTTTTCTTTTTTTTTTTCCAATATTGCAATAATTCCTTCACCTTTTCCTTCAAGCAAACTCAGTACACAGTCCTCTTGCTGGACACTGGCATCTATTTTCCATTCTGTGGGACATGTGTAGATCAGAATGATGCTTGCTCTGTTTTCCTCTTATTTGATTCATTACAAATCTGAAGTGCTTTAAATTGTCCTCCAGATTAAAATGTGTTGCTAAATGGAAGGTTTTGCATGAGGGAAAACAAATGAGCAGTGGAAAGGACTCATTCTTGTTTTAAAAAGATACATCATCAGGCTGTTCTCCTTCCATAAATTCTGTGTTTATCTTAGCATTGGTCTTGTACCTAGGTAATGTGTCCCTGATTTGCCATGGTGAGGATGAGGACAATATTCAAAAGAATTTGCATGTGGAAAACTAGCTGAATTTCACTGCTGAAGACGAGTGAGCAGTGGAAGGACCAGGCACGAACATGTGCGCTGCAGAAAAATAAATAATTAGGAGGATCTGAATAATTACCATTCCTCCTAATCAATTCACTGGGACACATGTGCCACTGAGGCAGGATGCTGGATGCAGGCAGTGCATGGGAAGGAAAGCTAGAGAGAAATGTGGCTATTTCAGCATATTAGCAACAGTCCGGTGTGTTTGTTGGCTATGCCATAGTCAATGGTGTTCTTAACACGGCAACCTATTTTTTCATTCAGCTTCCTTGGTAAGCCTGTCTTTTTCAGCCACCCTGGTAAGTCTGTCTCTCTGAACAAATACTAACAGTAGAAATCAAGATCCAGAAATTCTTTCACTTCAATTCTTTGACTGTCTGTGGGCTTCTTTGCTCAAGTACTGAATGACAAAAGGGTTTGTTGGGCATGTTCTTTGTAGCAGCCAGTTCCAGCTGAATCCATCTGCAAGCAGGCTTTTACATCTCTAATGGCAACTTCTGGCCCTAAAAATGCAAGGCTGAGCATCCCCTTACTGAGACAAAATACCTTTGAAATATATATATGCCATAAGGGCAGCTCATTCTTTCGACATCAACTATCAGACACTAAAGTCTGAATCTACTTAAATAAAATTCTCATTACGAACTAATTACAAACAGTTAGGAGTAGAAGATAACACTTTAATACAAATGAAGCAAAAAAAGCCACCATTCATTTTTTTCTAGTCAGGATTTTTTATGATCAGGATTTATGTTTTGTCATAGGATTTACAGAGAACCTAGTAAGTCTATAGAAAAAATTTGGAAGTAAGCATTCAGGTCACTTAAGCAGCGTTGAGCACTTCTTTCCACAGGACACAAGCTGTGGTAGATCACTGTAACTTTTTATTCAAGGAAACATGGAACCAATGTAAAACCAGGTTAATTAATGGACTGAAGTTGGTAAATTCTTCCATCATGCTCAAACCCAATGTGGCTAAAAACTTAATCCATTTTTTGTGAGTCACTAATGTTAGCAAAAAGCAATTTCAAAACAGGATATAAACTCCAATCCAATCTGCTTTTTTCATAATGAATTATTCTAAAGTTTTTTTTCTTTTAAGACCAGCCTGTCCCTCTCTCTCCCTTGCTCAGTCAACAGTCTAACCAGGAAAATATCTGCTTTGTTAATGGAAATTACCATTAGATGACACCCCAAGAGCTGTAGTCTAAGTGAGCCTACAAGGATGTCCTAGCCTGATTTTACATGACAAGTTAAGCCAATGAAAAATGTTGTAATGAATTCTGGTTTTCTGCCATGCAGATCACCCTGAAGCAGAATGCTGGCTAAAATTGAATTATGTGTTTATCATTGCTATTTAGTATTATTAGTCTAAACAGGCTCCTTGAGGAATAGTCTCATCAAACAGATATTCCCTAAAGAAAAATCCATTATTCTGGAACATGCAAATGTCCCGTGACACTTTAAAACAAACAAACACAACACAAAAGTACTCAACCAAACAGGCTGATGTTTGGAAGATGTGGTGTTGGAGTGGAATACAAGAATAAGTTCCTAAACTGTATTGTCTCACTGTATCTGTACTGATGTTCCCTTCCTACCTCAATCAATAGTGAGGAAGTAGGATTGGTTTATTTATGTATGGTTTATTTATGTATCACCCAAGATAGCAAGATTTGGATTTTCCAAGTTGCTATGTTAGCAGCAAAACCAATGAATTTTGATTTCTCCTGGATTTGCATTCTTTACTTTCCTGAGGCCAAACTGAATGACTAACAGATGAATCTTGTCTGCCTTTCTGTCTGTGGAGATGCCAAGTTGTGTCTCTACCCACTGCTCACCCACTGATTTTCAGGAACTTGTGCAAGGATATAGTTTTCTTTTAGACTTTCAGGATGAATTTCAAATTGCTCAGCAATCTCAAAAGTTATTCAGGGGAGGAATAGATGGATAGACTAGGAAACATCACACTAGATAAACATTGCTTTTTAGAAGAACAAACAAAACGCTAAAAAACCAAGCTCAAACAAAAAATAAAAAGAAAGGTAAGCCCCCATGTTTTGCTTCTCACAAATAACACAGCATTAAGGACTTCTTGGATACTAACTCCTGCTATCCATGCTGGAGTCTAAAACCACTCAGAATGGCATCTGGCCCCAGTGAACAAGCAGGCTCAGCCAAGGCAGTACACAGACTATCAGAATCCTTTAGCATTTTTGGTAGGATGGTGAGGAATTGCAGATCTTGCTGTTGGAAATGTGTGTATACTGTTTTGAATCACACCTACATGTAGACACATTCCAGATCTTCAGAGATGCCAAAACTTTTGCTATCTAACTTGGCAAACATAGCTTTTCACTTTTCTCTCCAAAGTAGGCTCTTGGTTTAGCTTGCGTATCCTATACAGTGATTTAGCACTTTTTTAAAAAATGGTTTTTTTAACATCTTGATGTAATTACAAAAGCATATGTGTATCACTTAATCCTTTAAACCTTTCCACTGAACTGAATTACATAGCATTTCTACAGCCAGCCATATGATCACTTTAACACTGCATGTATATGAGGGTTACTGCAATAAATCAGATGACTTGTTGGATGTCTTTCCCTTTTCCTCTGCTCCAAAATAAATTCCTAGTGACTTGGAAAAGGTGACAGTATATGCTTGCAAATGCAATGCATGCTGCAAGCAGCTGTTCTAGTAATACATTTTTAAAATAAAGGTTGCCTCAGGTTAAAGATTACTTTGGTCCTGTTTCTGGTTCAACCTCTGCAATGTAAGAAAACCCTGCTTTGAGGCAGAGGATATGAGTAGGCAGTGTTTCTTATGACAAAGTGTTGGCCTAACTCAAAAACTTTTAACTGTGGCAATGTAATTAGGTGAAGAAGGGACATTCAGAGCCAAGTGCTGCCAGAAAGTCACTTGTAGAACCTACCCTACTCCCTACTTTTCAGAGGCACTGGACTGTGACTTCCTACACAGTCAAAAAGCAGGGATGAAGTGAAAAGTCAGAATTGCAAGGGATAGATTTCAAATGGATCAAGGGCCTCAGTTTTGACATTGTTTTTTCCTGACTTACTGCAACCTTTTCTCCTTTTTCCTTTGTTTACGTGTAATTAATGCCCCCATGCAAATAGAACCCCTGTAGGTACATAATGATACCAATAGAATTATTGGTGCTTGGCCTCTCCATTTCTGCTGCTCTAAGTACATATGCAATTCCTGCTTTCAATTCCTGTTTCATGGCAGGGGCACCTGCAAAATTCTGTGTGTCTTTGTAAGACTAAAGCACTGGCTCATTGTTTGCAAGGAGCTCTGAGATTGGAAATTAAGTTAAATGTTAAGGGCTAGTGATAAGCTAGAAGCTGAAATGGCAAATACCTGGATTCTCAATCTCTACAGTCTTACTCAGCTAAATACAGGACAGCAACAGCAATTAATTCTGGTGCCTCTCTTACAGATGTAATATCATCAAGAGAAGTGATTGTCTCCTTTTTTTTTTTTTAAAGTTTGGTAGCAGAAGCAACATCCTGAACATGAACTAGTTGTGAGCTGGACTACAAAAACGTCTGCTAGCTCGGTTAGTGTTTATTTCCAGATATCCTACTATTATTGCATTTTTAGCTATTTATCTTTTTCTTTTCCAAAATATGACTCACTGAAGTATGTTTCCTAGCTGCACTGCAATCTTTGTGGTACAAAACAGAAACAGAACATGTCTGGGTTTTTACTTCAAACTTCATCTCATAAACATTGTGCAAAGACCCTGTGTAAACACCCTAATTGAGTGAGCATTTGAACTTACCATAGATTCATCCTTCAATAAATTTAAGGTCTTACAGATGCCAATAAACCACTCTGTTTCTTTTAGCACACTGAAATCTAGGTAGAAATAAATAAATACTAATATTTTAAAAGTTTTATATCCATAAAAAATGGTGAATAATATCCCAACAAATGATGTGAAAATTGTTGTATGATCTGTCCCTATCACATTATGAAGAAGACTTTGGCCTTGTGTCAGGGAGCACTTGTCATAGTGCAACGTTTTGGCTACGTTTATAATAGGGAATTACCTGACTATCTAGTAACAAGGTGTTCTGGTTTAAAGGCAGATTTTTCTTCACTTTGAAGGGTGGATTGTCACGTTGACAGGTTTGTGAATCCCACTGGCATCTGATGGAGGACTAGAGGATCTATCTTGGAATATAAAGCCCTTTAGTTCAGAGATTACTTTCTTAAAATACATTTTAAGTGCCATAAAGAGGAATTGATTCAAGACTAAACAGTCAAGTATTGTTGGGTTTGAAATATTTCCTAGAATTTTATGCATTAAATTAATTCCTTCATGGAGGAGTACGTGTGCTTATGCACAGAAAGTAAAAGTAATTGTACTCCTTTTGTCGTCTCCGTAATTATATCCTGCCCTGTCTTGTATTTAGCAGTGGAGGTAGAAAGACAAGTTGTTTCCTTTCTCTTTGGTCTGGCAAAGAAATGATGCAGAGCAAAAATGTGTTGGCAAGTCCAGTGGCCTGTGAAATCAGTCAGAAATCAGATGAATCAGCTAAGGAATTAATTGCAGAAATAAATTACAAAGTATTAAAGCATCCTCATTGCTGCTTTAGCTGTGTTTCTGCACTGGAATCTTTCTATTAGATATTCATAAGAAAAGCATAATCTGAGTTCTCCTACTAAGCCAATAAAACAAATGTGAACTATCCATACAAATTTATATATAGGTTAACAGAAACACTTTATTTGAATCAATAGACCTTGCCATGGAAGTGGGAAGCTGCTTTAAGAAACCTGTCTCCAAAGTACAAAAATTGTAAAACTCGGATGAAATAATGGGATAAACCCAAAACAGTTTAAAAAGGAAGGCAGAAAAGAAAGGCAACAACTTAGTTGTACGAGAACAAGCTTGGAGTTTGGGTCTGTATGTTTTTTATTTCGGTAAGTTTTTTAGAGAATTTGCATCTCAGAATACCCTTGAAGAAGAGAAAGCAGTGTATCTGATAAAATACGTCTCCCTGATTTGAGTGCAGTGTTCATGTCACATGCACAGCACAAAGAGGGAGTTTGAACATCATGCAATGAAGCCTGCTGCTATCTGGGGAAATTATTCTGCAGACTGATTGTGTTAAACTAAATACTGTCACTTGTGTCAAACTCACTGGACAGATATTACTACATAACCTGTAAGCTTTGGGAAATTAAAGAAAGCAGATACAAATTTGAGGTCTTCCTTCCCTGTCAAAAATCCCAGGGTTTCTTTTTCTTTTGGAGAAGCTGTCTTGACAGCATGAATGGGGGTGAAACAAGTGGAAACAGTACCTGCTAGTAGCACTGCATATTTATTTTAGCAACTCTTAGGTGGCTGGCAGAGCTTAAGTGTCATATCTGACAGAGAAGGGAGACCAAGTACTATTAGCCAGTATGTTTGCTTTGTGTGGGAGCTAAAGTCATTGGAATTTTTTCTTAGAGGACTTGACTGTGACCTCCACAATCAAAAATTGCCCTCTGCTGCTCACAGCTGTGTGCTGTCAGCAATCATTCACACCCAAAGAGCAGCAGTGGTTTGTGTAGCTGTGTACAAAGCTGTGAGGGCTGTGGTTTTGCAGCATTGCTAAAATACCTGACCCAGCTCTGTGGGCCGAGCTGGTGCTGTAGTGGACAGCACCAAGAGCAGTGAGATTTTCATCAGCTTTCATGGCCTCTACTGCTTGCCACTACTTGCACTTCTAGTAGGTTGGGCCTCAAGATGTAGAGCAGCTGAATGAGCTGGGATGAGTAAGCATCCATGAAATAAATGGCATGGAATACCAATTGAAACTTAAATGGAAATTATTTATGTCAAGCTGACCTCTGTTGGAAGACCCATACTGGCAACTGCTTAGCCACAAAGGTTTTCAATTGCTCTGTTTCACAATTTCAATGTAAAAGCCCCAAGGCTTATTAAAGAAGGTGGTTCATGCACATGTAGTGATACAGTCAATAAGCCACCCACAACTGGATCAGAAGTCACTTTGCCTTACAAGAATTCTGTCTGGTGAACAGAGATTCTTTTGCAGGAGAAGGGAATGAACCAGCTTTTAATCTGTCTCTGCAGTGAGTCTTTCCAGGAATAACATAAATGCATTATAAAAAAGTTATTCTAGATGTGAAAAAATATTATAAACACATTACAGTGTGTTGAATTTACTTGATTTCATCTTCTTCATTTGACTGTTTCAAGGCAATGCCATCACTGAGCTTGGAAGCTGTTGCTAAGTATTTATGAAGAAGCTTGATGTGCTTATTCACGGGAATTTGGACTTGGAAAGCTTTTTTCCCCTCTGCTTTTATCAAAGCTTTTTTTCCTCTGCTCTTATCAAAGTAGTAGCTCATGCTGTGGAATCATCTGCCCCAGCTAGAGAAGGAAGCACCATCCCTCTCCATTCTAAAGAATAATGAGAGGAAAACAGGAAATGTATCTCAAGGAAATGTTCCTCTTGTGTTGTAACAGATGATGGCTTATTAAACAGACTGCATCTCTTTTGCTAAGGTGCAAATCAAATAGCTTTAACCAGCGTTCTACTGCCCACCCACATCTCTGTTTTATACCTCCCTACCAAACTGACTGTGGTGTGTTTGGGGATGTGTGGTGTCTAGGGTATTTGGGCTTTTGAATTTTGCTTTTTTGTTAGTTTTCTGATGATAAATTCCTAAATTAGTAGATACACAGGTTTTTTTATTTATTTCTGTGAATAAGGAAAAAAGAAGGTTTTGCTTTTTATGGTGAGAGTGGAAGTAGTGCAAGTACCTAAAATTCCTCCTCTTTTCAATTTTATTTACCTTGCACAAGTGCTGGCAAATACCTGATTGTTTTGCTGCTTGTATACGAGAAAAAGCCTGTGAGTCAAATTTCTCTTCCCTCTGACTCTTCAGGGGAATTGTGCTTCTCTTTAATCTTTAAGTTTTAGCTTTCATATTTTCTAGATTCTGTACTGCCTTGTTCAGAGTGTGTGACTCTGAACTTCATATAAAGTGTTAGCAAGTTATCTTCACAGGGTAGTCAGACAAAACAATCCTTTTCCAGCCCAAGGACACAGTTGCAGCTTGAGGCCCAAAAAGGACAAACAACAGTGGACTGAGGAGCAATCTGAGAGGATGGGACTTCATAACCTCATTCTGTAATTGGACAATTGACCCCAAAATGTAAATGGACCAAAATTTGTCAAAGTGTGAAAACTTGTGACCAGTTGCCCATCTTAGGTGTAGGCACAGCCAGGCTCTTGAACTGTTCAAGGTGTATCTTTTGAAGGCCTTTTAACGAGTACCTACTTTATTCCTTTCGCTCAGTCTAGCCTCTGTTCCAGACAGCCTGTCAAGGCATCACTTTTAGTAAGTTTTGTGACCAACCATGCATTTGACTGAATAGCTGGAAATTCCACATATGGTAACTTCCATGCATAGCTCTAAGAAGGAGAGTGTTCCTTTTTTTTTCTTAAGTATTTTTTCTTTTTTTATCTCATCATGAATATTGAGTTGATCTTAAAGTCTTTGCAGTGTGACTGTGCTGTCTTTGCCCTGAAGCTACTACCTCGAGCCCTAATAGGAGGCTTGCCCAAGCTGCAATCCTGTCCAGAAACATAACCTTCACTAGAGGTGGATGGTTCTTCTTTACTTCTTTACCCTCTTGTCAGGGTGCAGATTAAAATTTAGTTTATGATACCTCATCATTTGTTGTCAAAAACATTCTGTGGCATGAGTGAAGCTTGTCCACTGAAATGGGACAAGTTTTCCACTGCTTTCCCAGGAACTGCCTTTCCACAGTTTACTAGGAAAGAATTAATTGAAAACCTAACTTTACCACCAAATGAAGCTGCACAGATATGCCCAATGGGGCTTCACTGCCCCTTCCCTGGAAGTGCATCACTGAAGCAGGAAGCATTGTGTGCTGGTGGGACCAATGATTACTGTGCTGCTAATTAATAATTCAAGACTTTTCTGCTTTTCTCCTTTTTGAATACTCTTACAGTTATTCAAATGAAGTATATAAAGATCTAATTTTTAACCTCGGTTTTTTTCACTTCAGCTGTGCTTGTCTTTATTCTTACAAATTAGCTTTCATTCCTGAAATTGATGCTGCTGAAGTAAGCAGCACCCAAGACAGTTTCAGTAAAACATAGAAGAAAAGACACTGGTTTAGCTCTCTGAATGTTAATTGAAATAATATACTGATGCAGCTTTTCTGGCTCTACTTTCATTTCTTCTAAAAGAGCAGCAAAGGATTTATTAAAATTACATTGCCTTGTATAAGTTACAAGCTATAGATACTTTCCAGATTTCCACAAATTACTTGTAGAACTATTTCCTTTTCTCTTTTGAATGCTTTAAACACCTTCAAGAACAATTACATTAAAAGAGCAAGTTCCTTCACTGTCAAAGGGATTCTGTCAGAGACTAGAACAAAGTGGGGCTGAGACAGTTTGTAGGAAGTAATACTCCCAACTTTGCCCTTCCATTTGTAATCGGCATAAATGTGTCAAAACAAAGGACACATCCAAGAATATTTCTATCCCTTCAAAGACCCAGACCAAATTACAACCAAATTCTTTCATCATTTTTGTTTTATATTTTGCCAGTCTTTTGAGTTAGGTAATGGAAACTCTGTCCTTCCCTGCTGCAAACTGTTTTGCAAGACCAATGACTACGAAGTCCACCTGCTCAAGTCTGAAGAACAAAAAGATATTTAACATTTGTTGTTCTCAGAAAACATCCCTGAGTACTCTGGCAAGGCTCTTTCAAGACAAAGCTAAGCCTCTAGTTCAAGAATGACATTTATCATGACCTGTAGTACAATGTTGTCATCAAGGTAGCAGACTTGGACTGCTCAGATTTAAAGGCTGTATTACTCAATCTGACAAGTTTAACACTTCCACTCAGCAAACCACACTTAAATTCCTGTATTGACCTGACTCTTCAGATGTCTAAAACCCTTAGGCCGTATTTGGCTGGTGGTTCCTTAGGAACCACCAGCTTTTGCTGGAACTACAGAGGGATCTCTTCACAAACAGACATCAGGATTTCACGCTGCTGAGTCTGCACACAGCCTGCTGAGTGGTAATAAATCTTCCCACAACTACTCTATTAGTAACAGAGCTGCTTGGAATGAGTTGCTGTGGGCTACTGTAGCATGACTGTGAATATTGTACCTATATGTGATACTCTCCTGAGCACATTCATCCAGCTCAGATGGGTTTGTATTCAGTCACCACTGGGCCAATGTTTTTCTCCACATTTTCTGCTTCCGTCAGGCCTCTTTCTTATGTCCACTTATTTAAAGGAACAAATCACTAGTGACACAGTACTTATTTTTCACTGCAGGATGTTCATTCAGCTGATCTGAGGCAATCAACCTTTGGTTTTAAAAGATACTCTCCCCAAAGTTCACATTGAAGAACTGAAAATGTTCCAAGGTGGTTAAGTATCCTTCAGACGCATCCTGCCCAGGTGACACACAAGGACCAACAAAAGGAGCCTACTAGAATGTTCTCCTGAAATTGTCTGCTATAGGTTTCCATTCTGTGGAGTATCCTATTCTGGGAATATCTGTTCCTGTAGGCAGAGTGTCCCTTCTGGATTCCTGAAAGGCCCTGGCACTAAGGAGGAGGAAGAATTCTTGAGTGGAAGATGAAATAAGAAACAGGAAATGCTTGATTGAAGAGAGGGAGGATAAACCTGCCTTGACAGAGTGTGCCAGTATGTGTCCAAAGGAAATGCTGGAATCTCCCTTCTCAAGGGACTTCAAAAACTAAGCATTAGAAAATGTACTACAGGGAACAATACTGCATTGGCAGGAAAATGGGATGGATGATCTAATTGTTTTCCATCTTGTCTAAGTCCATGAATAATCCAGATCTCTTTAGCTGCTCTTTTTCTTACTAATTTCCAAAATATTTTAAGTTGGGAATTACTTATTTTGAAAGAAATTATATTAATAATTACTTATTTTAATCCATCAGGTCTGAGGTACAGCATATTCTGTAACTTACTTTCAAAATTTGTAGCTAGGCGTAGTGCTAAACTCAGGCAAATGCATATAGATACAGCTTGTTTCTACAATGTTTAGATGCAGTTCTGGGGGCAGTCAACTGTTTGGGGGTGTGGTATGAGTAATTCTGTGCAAATAAATCTGTAAAGTTTGCATAATAATCTTTGAAGAGACTTAAAATTTCCTTTGTTCTCCCGCTACCACAGATTTTTCCTGATATAATGACAGCAAGTATCCAACTATCTATATGGATGTTAGTTAGCATGACAAGCATACACCACCTATGTGTCTCTACCAGGCTTGGTAGTATTCATTCATTTAATAAGGAAACAGAAATAGAAAGGTTTTTTTTTCTGAATTGGAAATTTTACAGGTTTTGTTGTGCTGTTTGCCTACAACGCTTAAGGTAATTTATTTGTGCAAAAAGCCTTCACCTTACCTCTCCCTTATTTCTGTAGCCCAAATACAGTGTAGTTTGTATTGTTTCTATGTCACTTTTGATTTTAGTTCCCCATTAAGAAAATTCTATATATAAGCACATGTACACTTGCATAAATATTGAATGAAATATCAGGGAGGTACTTAATTCTCTCCCTGGTGTGAAATGCATTACATTTCTTTAACTCCAGCCATTCACAGACTGAGACAGGTGAATCAGACCTCAGGACACAATACAGAAATTAGATAAGGATATCTTAAGAGTTAAACAGCAAGACCATAAGTTCTTTAAGACAGAATTCATAGAGCTTTATCCTTGAGTTCAGGGAGGTGAGCTAAGCAGACTTCACCATGCTGTTACTCACAAACACTAACCTGTTTATCATCCTAACTCCTATATTAAGGAGTAGATCACCAGTGTGTTTTCACAAAAAGGAATTGAGGCACACAAATGCAAATTGTACTCAGACCCACACAAGCAGCAGGTGGCCTCGCTGCTGATCAGTGGAAGTATTGAGGGAAAGTTCTGTGCCTCACGAGTGTGGGTACAGATCTCGCATCAAGGTCCTGCACTTGAAGTGTCGACCTTGGCACGAATGGTAACGTGACCCCAGAAATGTCTCATTTCATAACTGACTCAATCAATGAGATATAGCTCATTCTAAAAGCAAAATACCAGCATTAATGTTCATTTAGATGAAGTAGTATCAAGAAGCTACATCCATCTGAGTATCTACCTGTAAAGAAGAGAACTGATTCTCTTTTGGATCTGAGGCATTTTGATGACTTATTTAGGAAAGACTTTCAAGGCTGCAATCAATGCTGAGAGCCAGTTACTTTTGCTAAACTCATAAAATTGTTAATCCCTTTGTGAATCTATTATGGAGAGCTTGTATTAGTCATCACAATGTGAAATAAATTTTTTTGGAATGTCCATGCTAGAATTCATGATGCTGTTTAGTAATTTGAGAAAATGGGCTTTCATTTAGCTCCTGCCACAGTGAAATTTGTACAACATACTCAAAACAAGAGCATCCAGCAGTAACACAGTATGTTCTTAATCAGAACAAACTTACTGTGAGCCAGGGGTCAGTCAAAAAAAGAAATAGGAAGCTTGCAGCTCTCTTTGTGAGCTTCAATAAACCTGTCCATCAGTATCTGTTCAGTAGTTCTCTATGTTGCAGCCACACTTAAATGAAGTATCAGTCGAATTTAGCCTGTAAACTTGTGTCCTATATACCATAACTGTTAATGATTCACTTATTTTGTATATATCTCTTGAAGTAATGTTGTTTTAAATAGATATAGCTGGAAAAAAACTTGCATTTAGGACAAGAATGGCTAAACTAATGAATAGTTGATAAAAATATAAATGTTAATTCATCATTTACAGTCAGTAATAATAAAGTTGTATGTGGAAGAGCTAAAAGAAAATAAAATTGCCGAGTCAATTTCAGCTCTAACATTTGTCTAAATCACTGGGCTTTTTCTAAGAGATCTGACTGATGTTTGAGTAGTCCTTTGGGTTAGGGAAGATTCTTCTTTTGAATTGAAAATATTTTCAGTCTTTTTAAACTTCCTCCTACTTTTATGCAGTCGAAGTGTAGCTATCCTGAAGCACTTCAATAAGAACACCACCTTTCTGTTTGGTCTCAACATAAATGAATTTGAAAACCTGTGCCTAGCAACAACAACAAAAAATGCTATTAGTTTGGGTTTTATTTTTTTTTAAGGTTTTTTTTTTTTCAGGAAAACAACTTTAAGTTTGAGCATCTGATGGAGGGAGGGATTCTTTTTTTTCTAATAAAAAAATTATCTTTGAGGCTAGCCTCACTCTAGAAAGGGGACTTTTCCTGCTGTTTCAAGCTATGTGCTTGAATCTTCAAGCATTTTGACAATCTTATGTATTTTCTCCCTGCCCATGAAAAACCACAAATTTCCTATTGAGGATGTGATTGCAAGTTCACGGAGCTAAGAGAATTTTCTTGAGTACAGATTCAAGACCTTTAAAAAAGTATTTACCCTAAAGAATATGCGAAACCTTTCTTCAAATTGCCAAAAGAGGGGACTTTCAATGTATGCATGTGAAATATTCAACAGAAATGAACTGCTGCTCCAGTTCTGGAAAAAGACTGTACTGAGAAACTTTGCCAGATGACACCAGGTCGTGAAGTGCTTTGTGAGAAATGTCTTGGCCTGTTCTAGTTACTGATGAAATTTGCTTTCCACTTCAGTAAGGCCAAAATTTCACAGTTGGATGATGCCCTAGAGATTATCAAGAACACTAAGAAAAATTTCCCATCACCTCTGATTAATTACCCAGAGTAACAAGTGTTCCCCTGGGCCACGTTTTGTCTCAGCTATAGATAAGCACTGCTGTGTGAATTTTAATGAAGTGCAAACTCTGCAGCAAGCAGGAAAAGTTCACCACTGCACCATGTGGTCCTGTTGGCAACCTGGCAACATAAATCTAGAATAATAGTAATTGCTCTCTAATATAATAGTGCTAAGAAATTTAAGGTTACTGATTCAAGTGTATTTCAAGGTGGGGAGCATGAAAGAAGGGGAGAAACACACTAAAAGAGCTTCAGCAGAAATTAATTTAATGTATAAGAGTTATTTGTAGAGGGAATTGTGGAATATTGGCAAGAGCGTGATATCCATGAAAAATCTCCAATTCTTTCAACAGTATGAATACTGATTTTTTCTTGTTAAATATTTCTTCTTTTAAATATTTTTTTATGTTTAAATATTTCTTTTTATATCTTTCTACCATTTAGTGTATTTAAAGTATTTACTAGTGTCCATAAGAATATACAGTAGGTTATCCAAAACAGACATGGTTTCTTAATTAAAATAAACTACTCCTTTGTTATAATCAGTATGTTACAAGATATAATTAACGCATGAATGTCATGTTCACATCAGGTTAGTGCATTGAGAATTATTCATAAAAGTTAGGTCTGTTGGTAGATTTGGGATGCATGTCCTTCTTCACTTGGTTAAACAAAGTCATTGCCTTTCCCAACATACCTTGCCTTGTTTATATTCTCACAACTGAAGGAAACAAAAGTGTTTGTTTAGTTATGCAAATGAAAACTCATTTGGGACATATTTTTGTTTTGTCAAATCATGTGTTTCAGTGTCTTTCTTCCTCATTTTTAGCCCAAAGCTGAAGCACAGCTTTTCCTAAAATTGACGTGGAGGGTATATGTGTTTTGAACCCTTTTTTTTTCCCCTGTTATTGGTACAGAACACAAGTTTGAAAGAGCTGGAATAATAGAGACACAAATAGCTCTTAAAAATCTGCATTATTTCAAAATTTTGTGTAGACTTGTCTGTAACCCTCCAAGAAGATCTCTGTGAGTAGGGAACCATAAATTGTCTCATTTTATAGACAATAAACACAGAAGTGGAAAAGCTACACAACTGTAAAAACAGACGGATGGTCCTTGGTCTTTGATACAAAAAAGGATCAAGGGTGGTGGTGGAATAAAAGAAAAACCCAAACAAACAAACCAAACCAAACAAAAAAAGAACCCAACCCCAAACAATTGCCAGAAGGCCTATCAGGTTTACTACTGAGTTTATCCAGGAAAAAGCTTTGATGATTGTGGCTCTTGAGCTGCCAGTCTTTTCACTTTGCTTGCTGTGCATGTAGTGCTGCCCATCACCTGTTGTTAATTATAACATCCTATAAATCTAATGTTAGAAGACTAGCATTGGGACACAGTGCCTGCCCTGGCTTAATGGACACTCTAGGAAAAAATAATTTTTCAAGAATTATTCCTGGACGAGCTTCTATGAACCTGGCATTGTCATGAACTGATACTTCTATTAAGAAAAACACAAGTGAGTGCCTTTAAACAAATAACGTGTTGGCTTTGTACAATCGTTGTGGTTTCAAACACCGTATCAAAAAACACTATGATGGGAAGCTATCATTTAATAAATCAAAATAGCTTACTTGGTAATAAATATTTTTCTTAGAAACCACAATATTCTCTTTTCTATGGATAATCTGACTTTCCAGTTCCTGAATTTTTTTACATTACTGGAGTAACCATGGAACGTGGGAAATAACTCTGCATGGTGAAATCATTCATTTAAGCTGTGCCCTAAACTGTGGTTAGAACAACTTTAAAATGTGTGATTTCAGGCATAGGTGATCAAATTATTCCCTTTTTCAGGTAGCCACAAGTTGGCTGAATTGGGCAGTGCTGCCTTTCTGAGATGGGGAAAGTATATAGTTTTGACTAAATCATTTAAATTTCATTTCTTAGCTTTGTATTCTACAAAGGGGTGAGCAGTATTTCCATCTCCAGTATGAGAAATAGTTTCTTGCCTGTATGGGCTCGGAGCATTAAAAAAAACACAACAAACCAAAGAAGGCCATGAATCACAGCTATTGACTCTGTTCTATGTTGGCTGCTGTTCAGGTAACTTCCACTTACATTGATAAATCAGCCTTTGTAGTTAGCAGTGAAAAGAAAGCCAGTATTTAAAATAAAAATAAACATGAAAAAAACTGCACAAAGATGTACATTCTGCTCTCAGTGACAGCAGTCTAAATTCAGATTCGGTCTAGACACAAAGTCTGTAAAGACATGCACATGAACAACATCTATAAGAAACACACTGTTGCATTTACACAGATGTATCCTCACATGTAGAATAATCTGCTGACATGAAATACCAAATTGATTGGCACCTATCTATTGACATTACCACAGACTATCAGGTGCTCCTAAATATTCAGCAACAGGCTTTGCTGGAAATATTATATGCACTTCCACACTTGCATGTATTTGTATATAAATTCATACATAAGTAAGTTTCACCTGAAGAATACAAGTAATAAATACTTCTGTAAGTAATATTGCTCTATACAAGGTCCTTCAATTTTTCCAATGTCTGCTAAGAAAGGCATAAAAAAAGTTTATACAAGTCTGAAGAATCACCTTGTTTTACTGGATCCCTTTTATGATGCACTTCTCATGCAAAGACCACCATATTCTTCCACTTTTTGGTTCCACAATTATTCAGTATTCTGAACTTTTGTGTTCCTGGGTGTGAGATTCTTTTTCTAATGAAGTGCAGTGTGGATATGAATATATTTGTATAGCTTCAATGACTTACTGGCTCTGCTTGCTGGTAAAAATATGGTTTTGATTATCCTTAAAACTCTTGATTCAACCTACTTTGGGAAAGTTGAGTATATTGTTTTTTACTGTTCACATGACATGGTGTGCATTCTAGCTGAGATCCAAGGTACTGTACAGTGGACTGGCATCAAAAGAGAAACTGTTGCAGCAAACCTTGATTGGAAGCTGAAATGTAACTTAAGGAATATTAATAACAGAAAGGTATTGAAGTCAGAGTTCTGGCTTTAAGCAAACAATTTCTCAGTGGTCCAAAGTGCTGGTTTAGGAGACGGATAGGACAAAATTTGCTGAAAATATATAAGAAATATGAAGCCTTGGGAAAAAAAGTAAAATCAGAGTCTCATTTGTTTAACAGACAGGGCTTTAAATGACCTCAAAGAACTGTGTTTCATTTTGGTTACTGTTTGGAATTCTATTACTTTGAGAGCAAACAGGGAGCCTGCAGCAGCTTTGTTAGCTACACTTACAAGAATATATCTAGCCTCTAGCTGATCTCCTGTGCTCCTAGCTTTGCATTTCGTTTCTGTTTGTCTGGAGTGCTGATTTTATGACAAACCATTTAAATCTTTAGGATTCACGTTAGTATACTATGAATGTTTTGCAATGCTGTTAGGGCAATGACAGAAAACTGACAGTATCTTGATTACTGATGTGTCAGAAGGAAGGGATACTTTCTCAAAATCTTTTTTACATAACTTGGTTCTGAAGTTATTTATATCTCTGCAGGCTTGTTGGTGAGCCACCTGCTTAGGTTGTAGTTTTTTTAGTACAATTCTGCAGCTGAGTGCCTTCCTGTCTGCATCCTAAGCTGCATGTTCCTGTAGCACACTGTGCCTACATCAGCCCTGTGCTGTGTGCAGTTCCTTTCTCAAGGGAAAACGTGACACTGTTGACCAGTGACAGGTGGGCTTTCAGAAAGGTAGTTTTCCTGCTGACTGAGTCCTATTTGTGAAGCAGGCCACCGTAGGGATGCCTCCCTATCCCAATAAGCAGAAACCGATCTCATCTTGTGTCTGAAAAGAAGTTGATGTCCTTGGCAAGGCCTCCCTCTCTCAGAATAATACCCTGACATCTCCTGGCTTTGTGAGTGGAGAAGCTCTCATCTCTGCCTAGAGGTTAGCATTCTCATGTAGTTTCTACTTTTTGTCTCTGAAGATTTTTGACAAGATAGATCCTTTTTGATGGTGACATTTTTTCTTAGGAAATTAAACTTTGAAAGATGTGTTAATAGTGTTGTTTCAGCATTAGACTTTTTCATTAATTATGTCAGAAAATTACCTCAGCTTAATAGGAGAGTACTTCACTATACCAATTCTGATATCCAGACTCCACATCCAGTAATGAAGAGATCACAGAAGTGCTGAGTATCAAATCTGAAGGATTCTGACAATCTGCTTTTTCTTTTCTAGAAAGAGAAGGTTGAAAGAATGTATGTTAATAGCCTTCAAAAAGGCAGGAGAGCAAAAATATATTTTTGACTTTACTTGAATAAATAAGCTACAAAGAGTTTATTTTATTTTCCTATTTTAGTATTTTTGATATAATAAGACATTAATACATGAAATGAACATGAAACAGCCCAGGAAAATTGTGTTTAAACTGTTGCTCAGGTTACAAAGGCACCACAAAGGGCTCACATTTTGGTTTGTTCTGTTTTTATCTGGAGGAATTGCGTTCCTCCACTATGCTTTACTGCAGCTCTATAATTCATAGAAAACTACATCTTATTTTCTCACTGGACTACTTTGTATATTACAAAGGATCATTATTTCTAGTTGTACACAACTAATTTTTCTCTCCTCAACAGCAGCCAGTTTCAAGCTTGGTCAGACTTCTGAACAAGCAAAAGCTGGAAAGATGAGAGAGAATATTGAAATACTTCCAGTGTACAGTGTAAACTCTGGTTTATCACAAAATACCAGACAACAAATTGCATCAACCAAAGCCTAAAACCAAAGTAGTTTTTTCCCTGCCTCATAAACGAGTAACAGTCGACAGCTCTGGAATGTGCACTCCTCTCCCATGAAAACATTTTTCCGCTCTGCCTTTTCCAAAACTCAAAAGTTCAAAGCTAAACTACTACATGTTATAAAAGAACAAATTTACCATGACACTTAAACAAAGACATGAGTCGGTGTATTCAGATTTCTTGAGGGAGGAAGGAGTTATGTTTCTTGTTAAGGCAAGGTTTGCAGTAAAGAAGTTATTTTTACAGTTTTATATATCTCCTTATAATTATTTATTCACGCAGATGTTCTGTTTTACTGCACAGTTAAAGCTGTAATTCATGCCCTTTTTGTAATGGATATATTAATTGAGGTTTACAACATTTCTCTTCAGAAAGCAAAATATTAACATCCTTGTTAAACAAACGGGCAAATGCAATCACAGACATCAGGAAATTTGCTTCACTATTATTTAGGATATCCATGGCAGTCTGGGAACCTCAGCAGTTTCTCTTAGCTCTGAAGAGTGCTACTTGTGTTCTTGGGAATGGCATGAGCAAGGTGGCCAGCATGTATAACAGCAGAGAGAAAATGAGGTGGCTGTGGACTGCTGTGGACAAAACAACCTATATCTGGAATAAAAAGCATGCGACTTTGTGTCCTCTTAAATGTGAGATGTAGAACATAATAGATTAAGCAGCTGAATTGCTGTATGTAGTTTTTAAAGCTGTCTAGGAAACTTGGAACACCATTTCCATTTATTTGGAACAAGTGGCTGACTCATTTGTCTGCCTTGAAAAACCTCTACAACTGTTCCTAACTGGACTAAGATGAATATTCTGAAAGTCATTGCTCTTGTGAAACAGGAAAGAAGTACAGAAAGTCTCAGAGCTCCTGCTAATACTGAGTCTCACTGAATATAATATTGATTTGGAATATGTTAAACGATGCAAACTTCTCCTAGGTACTCTAGCAGCTTTAATATGTCCACTCTTTGAAGCATATTGATGTGGCCAAGTCTTGTCCTTCATGGATACAAAATTTGGGGTAGCTAGATCAAAGGTCTGTTTTAGATTCAGACCTTTGACACTGAATGTTATATTCAGTAGGATGGGACCAAAATCAGAAAATCCTTGAGCATTAAGAAAACTGACATATAAAACTGTATCAAACAGCCTTGCACACCATCAGGATTCAATTTTCCCTTATTAATATGTAAAGATTTATTAGGTCAGTCTCTAAAAGCAGGGTTTAGCAACTGTAGACACAATATGCTCAAACTGAGGGGCACATCTTTCTTTCCTTCAAATGCTTTTTTTTTTTTTCTTTTTTTTTTTCTTTTTTTTTTTCCTAGCTTGTTGCTTTACCTATAGCCGTAAGTTCTCTTTAGCCTTTCAAAACTACTAATTTTTATTATATTTCACACGGGAATAAGAGAGGCTTTAATGCAATGTGGGTTTAAAACTTTTAATTTTTTAAATGGGAATGTTTTGATTTTTCATTTGTCTGTTTTAGAAGCCTTTAATCAACTGTACCATTGGATTTAATGTTGGCTATGGAGGAGGTGTGGCTAGTAACATTTCCAGTAAGGGAGAATGTCACAGTCAGTTTTGTTGGATATAGGCACGTCACTCTGGTGACAATGGCTAGAAGCACCAGTCACCCAAAGAGGGGAGCCTGCATTAAGTGGCCCATGGGGTAGATGAACCATGCTTTGATAATCTTTGGAATAGGACAAAAGTGAACTCTGCTTGATAGACAATAAACTCATTTAATTTTCAGTCATCATGCATTAAACTTTCAAAGCTGCTAAGAAAGCAGCACCAGGATATAAATGTCATTGAACAGTAGGGTGCAATTAGGAGTGCCTTGATAGAAAGAGGGCAGCTGCTTAGTGACAGGCCAGTGGTAGCTGTGCTGGCCTCCTGTGTGCAAAGAAGGCTGAGAAGGGGTTTTCTCCCCCCTTTCCCTGGAGCCAAGCTGCTTTGTTTGGCTTCATTGGCAACACAGGCAGTAATGCCTTACATGTGGTGCACCTCTCAGAACCACAGATTGGGCAAACTCAGCACCAAAACAGTGCAATACAGATCACACAGGGCAAGTATGTATTCCCTTGGCCCTTGCTTCCACCTCCCACATTATGCAAGTGAGCAGGGAAGGGACTTTCACCAGGGCTTAGGAAAACTTTGATTTATAACGTTGGTGGCAGGTGGAAGAGGGGAGACTATGGGACCAAGGGAGCCAAGTATTTTAAGCATCTGTTATAGGCCTGTGCCAGATGCAGGATACCAGACAAGATGTGCCATTTGTCTGTTCTTGAATGGAATTTCCTATGTTCCTAATACCAAGCAAACTCTGTTTATTTATAATATAACTACTTCTGGTTTTGTAGAGCTGATATACAGCACATGTCATCTTTTTACTTTCACAATGACATTTAAACACTTAGAAAGTTATTTATTTAGCTGTGTAAATTCAGTCAGGAGGCTGTTTTGCTTTGTCATGGGTAAATGTGTAAAGGTTGGAAAACTACTCAGTTTAGGGAGGCTGCCTTGTGTAGTTTCCTGAAGTACAGTTTTCTCTAATGCTTGTTTGGGTTAAAAATGGGACTTGGGTTCTTACAAGACCTGTGCCAGGCAGTGATTTCAAGTGATTGTTTGCATGGGCACAGAGAAGAATGATTTGGGAAATGTTGACTGTTCTTTCCTGAAAGTGGATTTCCTTCCAGTTCCAACTGATTATATTTAATAAGTAATTCCAATTATTTCCCAAAGGAATAAGCAGGAATTTCTAAGCAAAACATTTTCTCAGAATACGTAAATTCAAAACTATAGCTTCCTAGTGTAAATGCAAGCATTAGTCGTCAAAGGAAAATTCTCCCAATTCTTGGACTGCATTTCTTGACAAATTTTGACAGAAACACAAACTTCCCAGAGTAACAGCATCTCATAATGAGACTGATTATCTGGAGTTGATTATCCTACCTTTAAGTCTCTGTACTACCTTGTTAATACAAAAGACATAAGTCACAAATTACATTTAAGACCAGGAGAAAAAGTCAGTGCTGATAAATATAGCTCGAAAAGCAAAATGGAACAGCCCTACTGTCCCAAGACCTGGACTCCAGAGTAAGCCAATTGCAACCTTCCTGTCACCACTGGAATTCCTGTTTGCTCTTGCTCCAAAGGCACATCAGACTGTACTATCAAACCTGCCAGCCTTTTCCACAGGTCCTTTCTAGTACCTCTGCTCCAGCATCCCATCTCCCAGTCCTTTACCAGCAAGCTGTGTCCTGATTACCTCACTGCTCTCTGAATGAAGACCTTTCTTTGAACTGTTGCTAGATTTTGAGTTTACAGCAGGTCACACCCTACACAGAATTCTTGACCTGAGCCCTCAGTTGACCCCAGCTTTCTCACTGAAACGCCTTGGTTTCTCTTGGACAGGAAAAGAAAATTCAAAATAAACAAAAATCTGCACGATCAAAGGAGGGAAAAGTTGTAGTGATGAATTTAGTAACAAAACTGTGAGGCCCACAATACAACTAATCATAAACCAAGTTCCTCCACTGATATTCCCTCTAACATTTTAGGTCACAATGTATATCACAGCATGTGCAGTTAACTGCCTGCATAAATGTACTTCGTGAGCTCATCCCTTCCTGCCTCATTTTTTCTGTTTGTAAAGCTGAGGCTGTATTATTAGACTGGGGCAGTGCTCTGAAGTCCAGCATCTGACAAGAGTTGTTACAATAATTACTGTGGCAGATATCAGAATCAAGTGAAAGCAGCCATTCAACAACCAAAGTACAAACCACAAACCACAATCATCACTTAAGTTGTGTGCTATTGTAGGTATAGAACCAGCAGAGCAGAAAAATGTTCACACTTGCTTCTAGATGTAATCCTCTGTTAGGAGAGTAACTCCCCCCCCCCCCCCCCCCCCCCCAAAAAAAAAGGTTTTTCAAGCAAACTTTGCTGTTTTTAGCTGTAGCTAGAAATGATACAGCTGCATTTTTTGGCTTATACAACTTCAAGCCTGAGCTCAACATTCAGCAAAAGCTTAGTCTGAGCTGTTTTATAAAACTATTTTTCTGTAAACATTTTCATTCAATAGTTACCATGCAATATCTGTGCTCCCTGAAAGCATACTAGTGACTGGGTGCCTTATCTTCATATTGCCAGACAGCTTAGATACTTATTTGGGAGGAGGTATGAAAGCTGGGGACAGAGGCAAGACAGAGAGCATTTAATGAAAGCTGGATTCTGACACGGAGTCCTGTGATAGACAGTCCAACAAGCTGCTGCTGAGTGACACAGAGAGCAGCATCTCAACTGGCAGCTGAACGAATATAGTCAGTTTGAAGAAGATTTTTTTAATTGAAGATTTTTTAAGTTAACCATTAGCTCATGGCTTTGGAAACTGTCATTTCCCAAGGGACCCCACAAAAACAGGGCATAAAACGGAGGGTCCAGGCTGGGGCTTGGGGGTTTTGCACACATTTACACTTTCAGGTACTCAGGTTCTTGCTTGAGGCTCAGGACAATCAGAAATGTAACTAAATCATGCAGTGTATACAGAGGCTGCTTTAAGGAGGCTGCTGTTTCCCGCAGAGGTAAAGTCCAGCCAAGAATAGCATGTGTTTCCTCCTCTGCATCTAGCACAACTGCAGCTAAGTGGTTGCTTATGTTCAAAAATGAATGAAATATTCAATGAAAACAAGAATCTTCAGTGACACAATCACTGCTTCTTAATCATTACACAAAATAGCGTTGTCTTGCCCAAGCGTGCCTGGCTCTCTAAGAATAATGGAGACAGGACAGTGTTTGGATAGCTGCTGTTTTTTCTGAAGAGTGGGGAGGGTGTGCCTGTTTTGGGGGCATGTTCACAAAGGTTTTAGCCCAGAAAGAAGGAGGTACATCTGGAAAGAGCATAAACCAGGTTGCCAGACTCTGGCACTGCTACCAGAAATAATTCTTTCTCAGGAAAGTACCAAACTGTGGCTGTCTGGTTTGCCCACAAGTATCTGGGCATTTTTCTTGGCAGGCACGGATACTGGTGGCTGTTTAGCATTTTGATTGCTGTCCCAACAAGTGTCTATTCTTTCTCTGCTGAAGATGGAAGAATACACTTGTGGTTAAATCACTGGCCTAGGGATTAGGCAAAGTGGTTCTGCTCAGATTTTAGTCTGCATCCTTGGCCAGGTCATTTAAGCAAAAATTTTGAGAAGTGCTCAGCACCCACAAACAGGATCAGATTTTTCAAAAGCTCTCTGCCTCCACTGAGGCAGCGGCCAGAAGATCAAAGGAACTTCTTAGAAAATCTGTCTGCAAGTGTCATTGTGAGAGCTACTGGGTGCTGATCACTCGTGAAAATCTGCTTCTCATTGAGGTGCCCGGATGGGAATCAAACTCTCCATCTAGCTCCCATCATGATGGGAAGACACTTGAGAATCTGGCCAGGAGCAATCTCTTGAAATGCTACACCAGCAACTTTATCTATGCCTCAATTTCCTCTAAAATGAGAGTGATGTTGCCAGGGTGCTTGTAAGGATAAATTTATTAACCTGCTGTGCTTGAGGTTCTTGGATGTTTCTGAAGCCAGGAAAGGGAGGTGAAGCATTTGTAGCAGTGTCTTTCCAGACATACCAATCATCTGTGTAAACAGGACTGTGTTAAAGTGACTGGATCAAGAGCCCAGGAGTCAGCTTTGCTCTGTGTACAATTTAATCGCCTTCAGGTTCAGGAGCTGCTGCTTTTTGTTTATCTCAAACCCTTGATCAGGGCTTCACCATGCTAGGGGGTGTAACATACAGATCAAAAGGACTCTACCTTAAAAACCTTTGTGCTGAGCAAAGCAGAGCCAGGAGAACACATTGTAAAGAAATGATGAAGCTGTTCCATTCAGCTGTTTGCCTTCTGAACTCCCGCCTGCTGAGTACAGTAGTTTTATCATTTTCTTTCCTCACATGACATCTCTTTCCTCACATCCCACCCAAGTGTTTGGTATTTTTTGGGGGGGTTCTGAGGGTTTAAAATTTTAACTCTACAGGACTGGTTACTCTCATACTAGATAACCATATACAGTAATATCTTTTGCAGGTGGGTTTTTGGATTTTAAGATCCAAGAACATAAACTCAAAATGGGCCTTTTTTTTTTTTTTTTCAATTAACTTACAGCAGCTTCAGTTTTGCCTCCAGATGTGGAAATCTGAAAGGTCCTGAACCTCCAGTAGTGTGTGCTGGAGCAGCCTTCCTTCTCTTTCTTCTTTCTGAGCAGCCTTCCCTCACATGATGTGACATTTCCTCTCCAGCTCAGAGTGTAGCCCCCCCTGCAGCCCCCTTCATTTTTGGCTTTCCAGCACCATCAGCATCTGTGCAAGCTAATGCTGCCCAGATCCTTCTCCAAGGGGCGCCGAGGGCTGGCACACAGAAGCGAAGCCCCGGGGCTGTACCTCCGAAACCCAAGAAACCTCAAATGCATTGTGTTTCCATAAATGTTCCTCAGCTGACTGAACTGTGGGGAGTTTCTGCTCTCCTCAACCCTTGCTTCTCCTTTGGCAATGGGAGGCACAGGTTGTAAATGAGTTTTCTGACTGCCTCTGTGAAGAAATGGCGCCAACATCAGAGTGTGAGGGAACCACAACCGCCGCAGGAGGTGAGAGGTGCTCCAGGGCCAGGGGCCCAGCCTGACCGACAGGGGCCCCAACCAGGGCCGGCTCGGGCTGGCCCGACCCTCACCCCAGCCCAGTGAGGGGGAGATGTCACCCCACCCCGGTGAGGGCGAGATGTCACCACAGCCCGGCGAGGGCGACATGTCACCCCAGCCTAGTGAGGGTGAGATGTCACCACAGCCCAGTGAGGGTGACATGTCACCACAGCCCGGTGAGGGTGAGATGTCACCACAGCCCTGTGACGGTGAGATGTCACCACCCCGCCATGGCAGCTTTCCTCAGAACTGTGTTACTGGCAGGTAATGGTTGTGGAGCCCTCAGGGTGCCCTGTGGTTTGGTTTTGTTTTAGAGTAGACTACAACACCCTTACAACTCAATGGTGGCTAAATGCAATCCACTTGCTGCAAAGTGTGGAATGTGTAAAATTTTCTTAAGAAAGGATGTTCTTCAATGTTTGATCTTTTTATACTTTCAAGCCTAATCAGTAAGAAGGGAGGTTTAATCCATGAAACAGAGAGCAGCTAACAATCAAGCTCTAAGTGATGGCCTGGGGGTAGAATTGCCGTGTTAAGGTTTAGGCCTTCACATGCTTCTGTCATCTTGGACATGAGGTTAACAAAGCTTGGGAAGAAGGATGCCCACTGAGAGTGGACACAAATAATGCAGAATGTACAGAATGTAGACAGTCCTACTATCTTGATAGCTTTTGGGCATTAGCTACATTTTGTGTTTTCCTGAAGCTCTCTCAACTTATAAGCAGTTGAGAGAGCAAAAATATTTCTCCTCATCATGTCTGGTGAGCAGAGAAGGAGAAGCCAGGAAGGAAGGGTTACTGCACCGCGAGCTGAGGTCTGTCATGCTGAGTGCCCCCAGAAAGTGCCACATTACTTCCTCAGTCTCCTTCAGGTTTGGGGGGAATTGCAGGAGCAGCTCTCAGTCTCAGCTGCAGTCCTTGCTTTGAAGGATAAGGCTGTGTGTATGTTGTGGATGTCCACCAAGCTAAAATTCTAGCTCTTGAAATGTGCTTGGCAAGTGGAGCATTGAAAATATAATAGGTTTCTGTTTACTTATTTTTGAAATACTTCTTTTTATGAGATAAGCAGTTAGCAGAAAGTTCGAAGCACATGTAGCAGCAAAAAATGCATTTGAGCAGTCACAAATTAAATTTATTTTGGTTGTCAGTCCTTTTGTATTGAGCTCTTGACAGTGTTTAGCATGGAAGTGAGAGATGTGATGTTGAAAGTAGGATATTTTTAAGAATTATATAAAATATTAATTGTAAGTGAATTCTCAACTCAGTGAAAGGCAGTTTTTGTGCTTGAAATTTGAATTGAAACGCTATCTTGTCTGTGTAACAGAAATATTCCATAAGAATCGCATGCCAGAAGTAACCACCACCGCTTGGATTTTAGACACTGAGTATTTGCAGCTAGTTGCTTAAGAGCAATCTAAAATCAAAATGGAATGAAGGTGACATTACAAAACATACCTGAGACCAATCAATTTCCTTAAAACTACTATTTAAAAGCCATATGATAATTCTATACCAGTACATTAAAAAAAAAAAAAAGTATTTCTGTAAATTACTCTTTAATCAAGTATGACGACTGAATGCTAAACATACAGTTTTCTGTGTGAACAATGCTTTGAGCTGAGACTAGTAATGCAAGCTTAGGGAACAATCCTGAAATGTCTTCCATTTTTCCTGATGTAATAAGTTATGCTCAGATATCCAAAAGATAATAATAGTCTGTCAGAGTTCCTAAGCATAAAAACTAAAAAAAAAAAAAAACCACAACAAAACCCTTGCAGTGGCAGGTTGGACTGTACTGCATAGGCATCCTAAATTTATGTAGGGTGGCTGAACTGGAGGAAAGCAGGAAGTCCTGTAACAGACATGGAATGTCCAAGTATGGCAGGACAGGAAGTGCTGCTGTGTCTGCACCTATAGGAACAGACAGCAGAACGGTCTGGAGCTCTCACTGCCTAGCTTTGCATGCAACCTGTGTGCACAGCAGGAACTCAGTCCATCATGAACACCTTCAGCCTTCACTGCAGCATATTTTTGAGCTCTTCATCCATATGGCTGGGATAAGATGGGATAAAATCCTTCCTGTTGTTAATTCACTTAGGGAATTACTACTTAATAAAAAGGCAGGGTAGCACTTCTGAACTAACATTCAGCCTGTGATTACATATTAAAGTGCTGAGGCTTGTCCAGTAACCTACAGCAGCATATCACAAGGAATCCACAATGAATGTTGCCGTTCTGGAACATCTTCAATTAGAACGTAATAATGATTACAGCCATTTTTGAAAGCATAGCTGGATTTTGCTAAGCTCTGCCCACCTTCAGCAAGGCTGTCCATTCACTGTAGGGCTTGTGTTCAGTTTCAGCGTCCTTTTTTTTATTTTACCCCGAGTTAACCAGAACTTGGCTTTGATCCTTTAAATCCTTCTCCCTATCAACTCAGCAACCACAGAGGCAGTTTATTACTGAAAAGAAATCTAAGAATCAGTTTTGGCCAGCATTGTCTTGGAAAGTTCATTTTATTAACATGGTTTTGGTTTTATTTCAAAAACACTTTGACAAGCACTGACATTTTTGGAACCAGTAAAGCACAAGAGACTTACTCCTAAAGGCCTAAGCTTTGCATTTTTCTGCAGCAAACAAAGTGATGTGCTACTATGGTAAATTCAATTCAAGCCACTGACTGAAAGGAAATAAGTACTGAATGTTGTCTTTTTTTTCCCCTTCATTTTCTAAAATATGTTTTGTGTCAATGCTAGTGCTTGTGAGATACACTTCCTTAACTGCTCTTTGCTTATTTGCTTTTCATCCATAATGCAGGTGGCACATCTATCAATGCTGGCAACATAAACTTTCCTCACACGCCTGCTCTTATTGCTCAGCTTTGACCTAAAGCTACTACCTCTTGACTTGTTTGCTGAGATTTGCCAGCAAGGGTCCCAGTTGTGTGTTTTACATGAATATCCATCAACTGAGAGTTCAGCTAAAATCACCTACTTCATTTAAAAAGGAATTCTAGGAAATATCTGAACCTTTTTTGTTGTTTCTGCTGCTTTTCTTTAAGGCAAGCTGAAAGAGAATTTCTGGTCCCCAAGCTACATAAAGACTCTTGTTCTGATACTGTGCATTCACTGGAACTCCATATGTGGTGGGAAGAATGGAAGGGCAGAACAGAGGTGCTGGCACAAGCAGACTTGACTGCTAGATTTCCTTAGTGGTAAACTGATTATCTTTGGTTTGTGTCCCTGGGGCTGTGCCACCTTCCATTCTGTCCCTTTGTAAACTATGTTGAGTGAGAGGCAAAGTAAGCATCTCCATTCCAGAAAATATGTATTATATATATGTTGTTGCTTCATATAATAAGAGTGGGTTTTGTCAGAAACTTGTTTTACTTTTCAGAATTTCCTGTTGCAAAAATGGTCAAATGCTTTGGTTGGAGTTCCCTATGCAAATCCACAGTGTGCTACTGTCAGCCTCTTACTTTCAGAGTGAAGAATGCAGCAGTATGCTGGTCTGGAAAGAGTGGTTGCTTTTTTAGTTAGCAGAAAACATGTGCTGCAGATGTTTCAAAGTTCTGGCTTTTAATATACCTTTGATATCTACTATGTCAAGCTGTTAGTTTTGACTAATTCTCCCTTTAAAGGGATAGCTTTTATGAATCCTGTATGTTGCCATGATAGATTCCTAGGAGCTGAAGTAAACTGGCATAGCTGATCCAGGAGTTTGTGATTTTTAGTGCTGAGGATATCTTTTTAAAACAAAAACTCCTTCTTAAGTTTGAAGTACATTTTTTTTTTTCATCTCAACTTTATTTCAAAGTGACTGCATAAATTGTATGGCCTGTTTCTCCAGTTGTGTAACCAGGTCATATAGGCCTTTTCCTACAGGAATGGAAAAGAAGTAGTTAGGTTCTTTTTCTATTTTGTTTTGTAGTGGGGTTTTTGTTAGTTTTGCTTAGGTTTTGGGTTTGTTTGGTTTGGTTTTTTTTTAAGGTTGGAGTGTACTTTTTGGTACCATTTACTTCTTACTTGCAAATGTGGAGTTCTCAGAAGCTGACATTTTTAAGTGTTACACTGCAGGATTGCCAAGAATATTTATGCTAACTGTCTTTAAAATGAGTGTAATGAGCACACACACACATTTGTCTTGAAGAGATGGAAAAAGCAAGGTGCAGAGAGTGCAGAAAGAAGGATGCCCTAGCTGTGTAGAATTATGAATGGCATCGCTGCTAGCATGCTTTTCACATCCAAAGTGGGAAGTTTCTTACCTACCAGGAAGTCCAAATTATTTTTGGGTGCCCTCATGTTGAACTCAGTGTGGCTGTTGATGAGACCCCATAAAGAATGGTGTCCACAGACATGCACAGACACCACAGTCATCAGTTCACCACAGGCTCACAGCACTGGGAATAGAACTACAGACCTTCGCCTCCGCAAACACAGCTGCTCATCTGGCCTGGGCTTTGTAGCCAGCAGAGGGAACTGATAAACACTCTCATAGGGCTGCTTTATTGGCTTTTGTAACCAAGAGAGGGCACTGATTCTCACTCCCTTTTTGAAAAGGGTCCATTTAATGTCACCCCTCAACAGTTTCACCTGCCATTCGAAAGCAAAAAACATGTATTATCTTGCTTTTGCTATAAAATATGGACTTGCATGAAGTTTCAATCACCTAAGGATGTCCTAAGAGTTCATAGTGGTATTAATTCCCTGCAGTGCAATTATGAGACATTAAATTCATTACACATCAAAACAGTTACAGAAACACATCCAACATTTCAGGGGTGCAGGGGAGGGCAAGCATAATTGTTTACTGGTGACTACAGAGAATAGGCATAGCTATTGCTCAAGACCCACAAAAGGCTTCAGAACCAGGAGTCATGATTATCTTCTGGAACATATATAGATCCACAGCTTTTGCTGGGATTTCTGTTTGCAGAGGGAAAGCCACAAAAAAAGGCAGTAACACGTGCACAAAACTCTAGAAAGTGTAAGTGGCAAAAACAAGGAACTTTTGTACAGTTAAGTACAGCTGTTTGCTGTTTAACAGGCAGAACAAACCACCTCTAATGTTTTTGTCTTATTCCTCACTACATTACCTCCATTGAAACATTGCTCTTTTAGAAATATGACAATAGTCATATTGTGAAAACTTAGAAATTATCTCCCTGTAGAAGGAAAGAATTCACAGCCTGCAATAACTGGAGAGCAAAAGAAGTAAGGGAAAGTACAGGGATATATTTAAGCTTAAGAGATAAAACTTAATCTTACCTCCCCTGAGATACATAGCAATACACAGAATAAGTGGGCAGAAACTTCTTCCACACAGATATGCTCATAGATATATAAAAATTGTCTTCTGGGGCAGATGACTATTAATGGTTGTAGTCCTCCAGCTACCTCTCACATGTTCACTACTTTATCTATGAACAATGCATGCTTAGCAGTAATTTTTAAGTTAAAATGTAAGAGACAAGGCCTCCATTGCTGGAGTAATAACTCTGGAAATTGAGAACTGGAATGTGTTGGGTAAGGTGGGGTTTTCTGTTTGTTTATTTGGTTTTGTTTTTGTTTTGTGGCTTTTGAGGTTTTTTTGAAATGCAATAATTGCAAGGCCACAGGAACAATTATGAATCTGTACCCTCCTAAATTAACTCAAGGGCTAAAAACTAGAGGGATAGGACAAAGTTGGTGTTTGGGGCCTTGGGTTTTGTTTGTTTGCTGCTTGCTTGTTTTAATTGGTATGAAATTCTATCCTATATGTTTGCAGAAGCGGCACACGATAGTGAATGTAGAAAAGAAAGGAATATTAATATTAATGTCCCCTACAAGATCCTTTCAATAGTTTTGCTTAAGCCCTGGGAGTTTCTCTTGGAGCTCTTTACTGCTGCTGAGCTACCAAGACTGAGTTCTCATATTCAGATGCTGCCCATTTCTGGTCCATGGCAGTGGATCTCTGCTTTCTGAGCCTGCCAAGACTGGGCTGGTCTCCTTTAACCACAGAGTGTAAGAAAGACATGAGCGTTTGCTTATTTGTTTAATTGTTTATTTACACCCTCCAAGAATGATTTATTTGTAAATCCTGTTAAGGGGTTTGTAAAGGGTTCCACAGGAAGTTTGAAAGTGTTAGGAGTAAAGGACCTTTCTCAAGATTTGTCACTGGAATTCTCCCTGCTGCTCAGCCCTGAAGAGTCATGCAAAGACAGAGCAGCTACAAAGTTTTGAACTTTGTAAGGCTGAGTACGAAATGAAGTGTGGGATTAGTGCTGGCCTGGAAACCTGAGGAGCTAAATCTGACACTCTACCATGAATTTTCACTGTGACCTTTAGTAAAATATTTTATATATTTAGTGACAGCAGGGCCAGAGGAAAACATAATCTCTCCCTACAGAGAGGTGTGAAAATAAATTCCTGAAGGTAAGAATTTCTCCCAAGCAGTGGTAGTGGCAGAACTATGCATAGATAAGCAGACAGCGATATGTTTATCCTCTGTTTCTATGTATCTAGTCTAGCACTTTAGGCAGCACTGGGAGTTACACTAGTGGATTAAGCAGATATTACTGCCCTAAATAAACACCTGAAAAACCTAAGCATAACTGCCAGGAGAAGTGGCTTAGCATCTCTGCTTAACACTTAACTGGTCTGTGGCTGAAAAAATTAATATAGCCTCTTAACCTTTATTAATTTTAAATGTTATGATCATTACTCAAAAAATCTGAATTCCTTGCTCTCCCACTGATTATATATATTTTCTTTTCTTTAATTCAGGTTGTAGCATTACTTTAAAATTGCAGTATTTTTATTTTAATGTCAATGTGCTTTGATCTTATAAAAAGGAGTTTCAGATGAGCACAGAGGTCAATAAATACTTTTCTAGACATCCAAGTTCTCTTGGAAACCTGCTGGGTGCAGCTTCCCTTCATCCCTTGCTGCAAAGTGATGCTAAGCTGAATTATCTACTCAGCCTAAGAGAAAAACTGCTCAGAGGAGATTCTGATCTGAATTAGATGCATTCCTTTGAATAGAGTTTTCTTAATATGTCCTGCAATCCATTTTTCAAATGCCAAAACATTACATTTCACAGGAGGCTTAATAAAAGATATTTTGCCATATATACATTTCCTGTGGCAAATGCATTATTTTTTCCCTGTTAGATTTGCTCTATTAAGATTTTTGATTTATCTCATAGAGTAAAATTCTGTGTGAACAAGTGACGCTTTACTACCACACTGTAGATCTAAATTCTGTATGCATTGAACTTAAAATCACATATCTGTGTTTTATAACAGGGGTGCTTTTGGAAAGGGGAGGTTTGCTGTAAAAATCAGATGTTAACTAAGAAATAAAATTTTGTAGCTCAGAATTAATGCCAGTTATGAGGAAAACCATTGGGCTCTCTTCTTATCTTCTATGGGCAAATTATGTTAATTACCTGGATGCAAAAATAGTTTTACTGTAAGTTTGCTATAGAAAGCACTGTACTTTGGTATTTGAGCAGTTCAATTTATTTGGGTTTTGGATTTTTGTTGTTTGGGGTTTTTTTAAACATACTTATGTAATCTTGCAGGCAAATAGCTGAAGGCAGTGTTTTTCTTTCCCCACTACTTAGAACAGATAACATATAAACTCAGAAAAAAATCTTATTATGCAGAGAAGGGTACTTGGAGCAGAGTTCTGCTGTTGTACAGTGCTATAGTTTAAAATGTTGCAGCTAATGTGAGCACAGTTATATATGGACATAATTATTTTCCAGAGCAGACTTTCTGTTTGTGAAAGACCAAAAAAAGACTCAGTTTAGAAAGAGAATTAGACATTAAGAAGAAAATATCACTATTTAACTGAAGAATGTATTATGTATTTACAGACAGCATTAACTGCTTGCTTTTGGTAGCTCATGCTTTCCCTCCTTTCTGAGCACTGGAGAGAGGCATTGTAGGATTAGGATTTCTGTGATGGAATTTCTTTAAACAGGTGACTTTGTGTTAAAAGTGCACTGACTCACACAATGAGAAAAACTGCTACTGGTCACTAAGAGATTCATCTCTGTGAGGATGGACAGATGCATGAATGGGAATGCAAACAGAGTTTTGAAACCACTTTTAAATGTTTTAACTGGTCAGTAGCTGTCTTTGAGGCACTTAACTATTCCTCCCTCTAATGCTAGAAATGTCTATTTAGGAAAACTGCAGATAAAATATAAACAAGCTGATCTAAAAGTTTCATAGAGACACAAGGTCTGTTGTTCCAAGAAACAGAAATGTGCTTGTAAAATATCTACTTTAAGCATATTTGGTACAAGATAATGAATTCCATCAGTTTTATTACTGTGATTCTGTGAGGGCTTAAGTTTCCTCACACTTTTTTTTAAAGGCAATGAAACCTGTGAAGATGCACTTCAGTCCCAAAATTGTCTCAATCTGGCTAGTAAATGATATCAGCAATAAAACCCAGTTCCTTCCTTAAATTAACACTAAGCAGTTTTTTTTTTTTTCCTCAAACAGAATTTAAGGAAGTTTTACAGTGAAAATTTTTCTCATAACTTTGACTGGACTGAGAAGGAGACTATTAAGAAGGATAATAAATCGTTATAATTGGTCTGGGTATACTAATCTCTTCAAAATCAATCAGAAAGGGAGAGAAGACCTTTTTCCAGCCACAGTGTTTCCCAGCAGGATCTGTTTTTATTTCACTGCTAAAACAACAGACTGTTACTAACTTAAATGTCAGATGACACTACATCTGAAAAAAAAAAAAAAAAAAAAGGCGGGGGGGAGCCAGCACCACCCAGCAAGGCAGTGCTAGAGTTCACATTAAGATTTCCTCACAATAGCCAGTTAGAACAGAAACCTGAAGTAGCAGTAATCTTACCTTGAGTACACAAGATCCAAGGAGAGAAGATCACTGGCTCAAAACAGTGGAGGACTGAGAAAGTGCTCTGATCTGCTGCTGGTAGCATGCACTTGGCTTTTATGTGCAGGTGGGAGGAGCTGCTCCCTACGGTAGGTGGGCAGTGAGGATAGCAGGCAGACAGCCTTCAGAAGGCATTGTAGAATAGGTTTTTGCTCTTTGGGGACTGAGAGAGGGAGGAGAGGCAAGCTGGATGGCATACACATGAGAATTAGGGTTGGATTTATTTGCTGGTTTTTGTTTTGTGTTGTTTTTCTGTAAATCTGTAGTTAACTGAAGATTTTCTACTGTATTTATTTTTTATAAATCCGAATCTCTGAATTCTAGTTGCAGTTACAATGCTACTAGGTGTTACTTCATCTGTTGGAAAGATTTCTGTTGCAGTGAGATGCAAATGCAAAGTCTTTATCGGAAAGGTCAGTGTTTCCCTTTCTGAAAAGGGATAGTTATGAAGAGTCAGCCCCTTGATCTTTGAAGTTGTCTGTTTTCTCAAGGATTGAACTTCCTTTATATTTCAAACATCTACTAGATCTCAGCTCCGGAACCCTCCTAAGTTTCTGTTTTGCTGAGCCACACAGCTTTTTCTTGGTGCAGCTGGAATATGTTCCATCTACACACTGACTTTCTAGCAGTTTAGTTTAGAGCAGTTTTATTGTTCGCTGTGTCTGAGTTCTAAACAATTTTCCCAACTGGTATTCTCAAAAGGCAAATGTAGCCAAAAAGACAAACCAGTAGGAATAAGCATTCCTGGTGTTTCTGTGTAAAATCATTCATTGTTCATTTTAACTCATTCATTGCTTTCCACTCAGAAGAGTGGATGGCATGGATTCCAGACACTGGCTCCTTCAGGTGAAACAGTTGTACCCATCTCAAATACACTCATTTTCTATTTATGTGTCTTCCTGCATGAGGCATCTGGGCCTCTATTATTTTCCATAATACACGAGTAAATCCTGTGCCATATTGAAACATATAATGGGTGGAGAAAGCTGGAAAGATAGAACAGGGAGGGGAGAACAGTAGTGTGCAATTAAGGGAAAATCTAGAGATGCATCCTGACTTAAATTCTGAGAAGGGCCAGGTCGAAAAATGAATGAGTATCTTAGTTATAGGGTTGAGATAAGTTTGTAGCACAGTTGGTGGAGATGAGATATGATATCTATTACTTCTTTTGCAAAAGGGTCAAACTGATCAGTGGTTAAGGAGTTATAAGATAGTTTTTCTTTTTAAAAAGCAGTACTGAGTGAATTGATCAGAACATACCAAGTTGTATACAACTTTATTTAGTCTTGTCTTTTTAGAAAAAGGCTTACAAATCAAGCACCCATCAGTGCTTGGCTGACAGTGTTATGTGGCAAAAGAAGTTGCATAACCCTGGTGATGTAGCCTCTGAGATTTGGAATTGTCAAGCTGAAAAGGGCTGGTTTAATTGTTAATATTTCTCACAGGTATTGATTTGCTGCTGGCTAGGGCATTTTCTACATTATTGCAACTAACGGGGAAAAGAATTCATGTTATTTTGTTATTTCTGCAGCACTCTAAGTATTTTTACAGTTCTCATTAAGAAATGAGTTTCTGCTGTGAAGAGATTACAGCATGCTTTTAGGAAGGCTACACAAAGTGATTATAACTTGGGACTAGGGAAAGAAAGGGTACAACTAACTACAATAAGTTTATGTAATTAGTTTAGTTATGGCACCTGGTAGGGGTTCAACCAGCTAACTGATAAACGTGAAGTGGAATTCTACTCAGCTAGCATCTAAATAATCAGATGATTTTGTACTTAGACAGATCTAAGTTGAGATTTTTCAGAAAATAGAGGGTAAATAGGTACCCACATCCTTACAGGATGATTAAACTGCTCTGCTGTCTCAAAATTGCTGAGCTTTCTGTAGATCCCTTCTAGAATCAGTGGATACTTCTATAAACTCAATACCTTCAAAAGATCAAGTTCTGGGGCTTTCTTATTTTCTTGGGAACAAAAGTTTGAATGTAAAGGACTAGCTGTATGTTGGTGTATTTTTTGTTTGTATTTTTAATTCCTGACCATAAGATTCAGGTCCTAAGCCCCATTTCAGTCCTCAGAAGTGAGTCAATACTCTTCTGTACTGCATGAGTTTTGTGCACTGATCACATGTCCTACTGTACTGCAGACTCAAGGATAGCCTTACCTTTTTATACTTCTAGAGGAGAATAATTGAAGGTTTTCTTTAGTTCCTTCCTTTGGGGGATCTAAAAGCACTTTACAAGTGTTAAATAGACCCACTAACTCTTAACATGGATAAAAAGTATTAATGATTATTAAAGCACCATCCTGATGCAAATATGTGGAAGATTAACTGATGAGGTTACAACATTATGCAGTTGATGCCTTAAGTTTTAGCTTTTTTATTTTTCAGATTCTGTACTGCCTTAGTGTGTGACTCTGAACTTCATATAAAGTGTTAGCAAGTTCTCTTCACAGGGTAGTTAGACAAAACAATCTTTTTCCAACTTGAGAACCACGGACACCATTGCAACTTTAGGCCCAAAAAGTATAAACAACAGCAAATTGAGGAGAGCAATCTGAGAGGATGGGACTTCATAACCGCATTCTGTAATTGGACAATTGACCCCAATATGACCAAAACTTGTAAAAGTGTGAAAACTTGTGACCAGTTGTCCGTCTTGTGACCATTTTGGGTGTAGCCACAGCTGGGCTCTTGTACTGCCCAAGGTGTATCCTTGGAAGGCCTTTTAGTAAATACCTACTTTATTACTTTAACTCTGCCCAGCCTCTGTTCCAGATCAGCCACTTTAGGCACCACAGAGACTTCACAGAATTATTAGTATTCATAACCTGAGTTGGAAGGGACTCACAAGGATTTTCAAAGACCAACTCCTGGCTCTGCACAGGGCACTTCAAGAATCAGACCATGTGTCTGAGAGCGTTGTCCAAACACTCCTTGAAGTCTGTCAGGCTTGGTGCTGTGACTAATTCCCTGGGGAGCCTGTTCCAGTGCCCAACCACCCTCTGGGAGAAGAACTTTTTCCTAATATCCAACCTAAACCTCCCCTGACACAACTTTAGGCCATTCCCTTGAGTCCTCTCACTGATCACCACAGAGAAGAAATCAGTTCCTTCCCCTGCACATCCCCTTGTGAGAAAACTCCCCTCAGTCTTCTCCAGGTTGAACAGGCCAAGTGACCTCAGTCACTCCTCATACAGTTTCCCCTCAAGGCTCTTCAGCATCTTCATAACCCTCCCCTGGAAGCTTTCTAATGCTTTGTAACCTTCCTGTGCTCTGGCACCCCACACTGCCCCCAGCACTGGAGGTGAGGCTGCCCCAGCTGAGAGCAGAGCAGGACAATCCCCTCCCCTGCCCGGCTGTGATGCTGTGCCTGATGCCCCTGGACAGGGTTGGCCCTCCTGGCTCCAGGGCACTGCTGGCTCAGCCTCAACTTTCCATAGACCAGGGCCCCAGGGATCCCTTTCACAGGGCTGCTTTCCAACCTCTTGTTCCCCAATCTGTATACACACCCATTGCCCTGTCCTGGGACCAGTAGGTTTCTGGTCACTGCAACACTTATCTTCCCTAATGAGATTTTTAGTAGATGAAATTTTACCAAAATATTTGTGGGAACCTTGAATTAGGTCATCATACGATCAACTGGATCTCAGGGCGCATTGCCAGGCTGGAGAGTAAATTCAATGTGGATGCATGGCAGGAAATGTTCTCATGTTCCTGTGACCAGGAGTGATGTCCAAACTTTCAGTTTCCATCTGCCTTTTACTAAGCTACCTTTTCATAATAAGACCCTCCAGTGCTCTAGCCCTTACTCCATTTTTGCCTCAAAATATTGGTCTGCCATGAGCTTCAAAGAATTGTTTGAGGTAGCCTGTCCTTTCCAAAATCTGTATCAGGTACTTGCTTTACTTGATAGCTTGGCTATACCCATAGTGAAGAACTGCTAAGGGAATCGATTTCATGAAGTACTCAAACTTGGATAGATGGTTTTATTACACTTTTGAGAACAATGCACATTTACTTTTCAATGAGTATTCTATAAATTTGTTTACTAGTAGAGTCTTGTATTAAATTAAATTAGTCCTGGCATACAAAGTATATGGCAAAGAGCAATTATTGACAGAGGTGGCACCATCCTTAAGACACAGGTTAAAACTACAGCTGTACAACTGACATGCATTTCACTCTAGGTCTTTTAGAAGGACATAGGCCAAAATTGCTGCATTTCTTCCATAAAGGAATAGATTACTTCCAGTTTGCCCTGAATGTGACAGAGCTAAAATAATATTTTGGTAGTGGAAAGAATAACCCATAGATTAGGAGGTTGAACCTTTGGAAATAAATGACCATTTATGTAGCATCACAGCAGTAGCTTGGGTAGGTGGCTACTTGCTGTTTGGCAATATTGTCAGAGGAGGAGAGTCCCCAGACAGCTGGATAGCATGGTGATGGCAGAAGATTAGCTGTCAAGGTAAAGGTGTCAATGCTGTTTTTAAACACAATTCAAAAAGTATTAGAAGGAGACCTCCTAACATAAAGTGGGATAACACAGGCAATAACAGCCTTGTGAGGTAAAAGTTAGCACTTCCAAATTTCAGCTATAAATGTAAAAATTTCATGATTCAGGAAAGAGAAAAACAGGGTTTTGTTTTGATGGTTGTTAATAGAAAAATATTCTGAACAGCCTACAGGTAAAATTCCATTACCCTATGCAACCCTCATGTAAATATATTCTTCTTTTTATTTTATTTGATTGTAGGACTGTAGGACCACAGACACCAATATCTCCATTTCACCAGTGGTATATTTTATTAACCTGTGGTTTCAGGCAACATTCTGTCTTCTGTCATGCTTCCCATCATTGTAAGTTTTATTCAAAGTCTTTCCAGCAAGTTTGCCTTTTAAAGAATTAAATGTGACAGTATTGCAGTTTTTATAGAGTATTGTTGGCTGGTGGATTTTTTTAATAGTAGATTCATAAACTTAGAGGGGAGAGTAATGGGAGAGAGTGAACAGTTCTCAAAGTTTTCTCTGCATGATACTGAGGATCTGTGTGATATTACCTTTCACATTTTTGTCTGTAGATTAGCGCCAGTAATGTCTGGCTACAAAACCACTGTATGCCATTCAGTGTAGGTTACAAAATCAGGATACATTTTGAAAATGCAGATCTTGCATTGTAGATGAGCATAGATGCAGAGCCTGACTGCATGTGGTGAAAGAACATGTTTATGTCAAACAATGTTTGCTCCAGTATTACAAGGTTCATTCTTTAGCAGATCACCTGATAGAGGCAGTTTTGAAAAAAGAAAGAGAAAATAATTGATACAGACCATACTGTAGCTGTAACTAGTGCCATTTTGTATGTCTTGACTGTGCTGATGTCCACCATTATGTCCACCAGTGAAAAGGGAATGCCATCCAAAGCTGTTAATATCAATTCAGCCAATCTAATCTACAAATGCATCATTTATCTCCTATATTTACTGAATTCCTTTATCTGTGTTTCAGCTCTGGAATTTTCACTGAGATTCTCTAGCTGATGTTGAGCTTGCCATACCAAAATGGAAAAAAGATAACATTTTTTTTTTAACGGAGCAACTCTTTGCAGTGTTAACTTAAAGACTGGCAGTTTTTGTGGAAGGTGCATGATACAGCATTAGTCCAATATAAAATTTGTGAGCTTACTGACTGGGGAAACAATTCTGCTAAACAGCACACTGAACATGAGCCAGTAGTAGTTTGTGGCAGCAAAGAAGGGCATTATCTTGGACTGTAATCATAGGAGCACAGCCAGTAGCTTGGGAAAGTGATTATCCCCCTCTACTTACTAGCACTTACTAGGCCATATTTAGAAGATTATGTCTGGTGTTGAGCCTCCCGATGCAAGAGACATGGAGTGAACTACATTGGGGTAAGCAGGGGGCAACTGATGTTATCTCTGGGGCTGGTGCCCTGCACTTGCAGGTCAGGCTGCAGCAGCGGGGCTTGTCCAGCCTGGCAACAGAGGGTTTGGGGCTTTGTCAAACAGGACCTAAGGGGAGGTTATTAAGAAGGTGGAGATGGGCTCCATGGTGGTGGAAGGATGACTGACAGCAGGCCTAAGCTGAATAAAAGGAGGTTGTGTCTGGATATAAGGAAAAGCTTCTTCCCTTCAAAGGCAATCAGGAGCGGAACTGGTTGCTGGTGAAGCTGTGCGGGCTCCATCCTTGGAGGCTTTCAAGCCAAGTGGATAAACCTTGAGAAGCATGGTGTGACTTCATGGCTGACCCTTCTTCAAGCAGGAATTGATTCCATTAAAGATCTTCTAATATTCCTAATTTGGCTGTATTCCTATGTCATTGTAGAAAAATACTGAGTTTCCACTCAGATGATATTGTACAGGAGTTCAGATTAGATGGGAGTCAGTTCATCTGTATTTCAGAGACTGGGACATTGACCCAGAAGATGATCAAAGATGATAAATTGTCCCCCTATTCAAATCAAATGTTTGTCCATTTCTGAGAAATAACCAAGATAAAACATGGAAGTCATAACCTTTTAACACATGACTGAGGATTAAGTAAGACTTGTGTTCAGTTCCACCAGAATGTGCTTGGTGGCAGTATTATGCATTCTGTGTCTGCATTTTGAATATTTTTCTTTTAAATAAGCTTCCTGAAAATTTATTTAATGAAGCCAAGTGGCACACATTTTGTCTGTAAGATATGTATATTCTTTTAAAACTTTCTGCCAAAAGATTGTATTGTGTTTTTAAAAATTATTTTAGAAAGATAATTTGTGCTCTGTTTCATATGAAATATAGCATCCTTGGGAAAATATATTTATGATCAAAGGAAATACTTAGCCCAGTGACACTGAAGTTAAAAAGGGAATGAAACAGAACTTGAATAAAAATGTTCATCTTTTCTAATCCATCTATACTGCCTGGGTCTTATGCCTTATGTCACAGATACTACTCAATTCGTAACTATGCAATTAATCAGTTTTGAAATAATACATTATTTTGATATCCTAGTTACATCATTAATAAATTCTTTTCCCTTCTGCACACAAAGAAGCTGTATAGAGACAGAATTAATTTTTTCATCTTCAATAATGTTCAAACTGCCTAATATTACAAGAAAATCACTAAACCGTAGGAATTTGATTCCAAGTATCATAACGATTTTTTTCTTTAGGACTGGGGAAAACTAAAATAGAACTAAATAGAACTAAAAAATAGTTCTATTGCATATTTAGTCTTGGCAAAAATAGATCTTGTAGCAACAACCCTAATTTTCTTCAAATTACATCAAATTTTACTGCTGGGGACACACAGTATTTTTGTGTTTAACTCCGGAGAATGTGCTGTGAAGGAAGGAGGCGAGCTTCTGCTCTCAGCTGCAGTGTGGAAAAATAGGAGCTTGAGCAGAGACTTGATTGCCAGTGCTCACAGATTTTGGTAGAGTTGCTTTTCAATCCTTCATTCTTTCAGTCTTCTTACTATGCTGTAATAGATCAGAGCATGGCCTATGGAGTGTTTAACTAAGAGCCTGTCAGCTCAGTGCCACTTGCAGATCTTTCATCAGTTCCATTATTTTTATTATATATTAAGTTGCAATAAGTTAAGTTGCAACTTACTGATTTTGGTTCACAGTGCTTCCGTTGCTCTTTTTTAGTGTAGACATGAAACAGTGTTAACTTGTTCCCGAGAACCATAGGCTGGCTAAGTTCATGGAAGTGCAGGTCCAACTCAGGGGTTTTTCTCCCTACTTTAGTTTTCTTCCTGTCCTCCCCCACCCTTCAAATTTTTTATGAACAAAGCACTTTAGTGAGCTTCTAAAAGAGCAGTGACCTATGGAAACAAATCCTCTGAGTTCATCTTAGCAAGATGATGAAGAAGACATGAGTGATCTGTCCAGCTTGTGTCTGATCTTTCACAGAAAGCCACTGAAATCATTGCTACTGGGCAACAGCTACAGTAAAAGAAGTTCTGATGTGTTTGTAAAAGGTCGGTAAAAGGAAAGAACATTTCATGTTCTTTCACAGAATTTTTCTCCTAGTGCAGACCAGTTATATTAATGTCAGGGAGGTGAGGCATCCATAATTATCTTATCTTTTTAATAACAGTGTGCTTCCACTGCCAGAGAAGGAGAGTAATGTGTCTAGTACAGACCCTACATTCTCCTCTGGGAGATATGTAGACTTATGCTATTCTAACAATGTGGCTCTTTTGCACTAGAATATTTCTAGACTCTTTATCAAACTGCTTATAGTCCCATCTCCATATCGACACTCAGTGTAACAAACTTGTAAAAGTATAGAGAACTTGACATTGTTTTATTTGTGTGAGTGCTCAGTTCAATGTTGATTATTTTACAAAAGAACAAGAACTCTTTTAGCATCTGTCATTCATGCACTTTCAACAAGAAAAGGCAGGCTGAACTACTGAAGCTTTAACTCTCAGTATAGCATATTATATGAAAGCTTTTCTACTCCATCCAAGTGCAAAGGCCCTTCATATCTTAAAGCATTTATTTCTATTTATGTTGGACTGGATGGAGTGAACAAGTATAACTTTTTCTCAAACTGTGCAATGTTTGTATATTACTGTTAACATTTGAATAAATTCTAAGCCAAAATCATTTTGTCCCACAGACATCAGATGAAGTTTCTGTGAATTAAAGAAGCTTTTTATTTGTGTATTTTTGGGTGGGTTTTTGTGTGTTTTGTTCTGATTTGTTAAACTGATGGAGTCAGTTCTCTGTAGCTCCATTAGGCTTTCCAGCAACAATTCTAGAGTAATTCCTCCCACAGATGTTCAGAAATGAACTGGGTGTACACAGATGACTATAGAAGGAAGTAGTTTGTTTGGAAAGTTAGCTGCTGCTTGACAACTCTGTATATTCTTACCGTGCAGCAAAACTGAGGTAGCTCTGGAAAAAGCACCACTCAGGGATGAAAAATTTGGTGTAAAATGCTGTCAAATGTGCTATCCTGCACCCCTATGTCTGTGCCATGGTTTATCACAATTTTGCATGACAAAACATTGTCTAACCAGATATCCATTCCAGAGAAACTCTGGGGGTAAGTCCTTGTTCCCTTTTTGGTTTGGATAGTCAGCAAAAGTCAGAGATGCTGGAAATAAGTTTCTCATAGGATAGGAGTCTCTCTACTTTCCTGATATTGGAGGAAATACCATGACTGCATTCTTTCTCAGGCTGTTATGATGAGTAGTTTTGGATGAGGAGGACATTGTTATATGTACTTTGTTAATGATTTGGAACTATCAGCTGGTTTTCTCCATAATTTTTCTTTAAGAACATTTTCATATTGGTTGCTTAGTATTATGGAAGAAAGAAAATCACATGTACTGAGCTCTTCTTCTATTGGCATCTCAGAAGATAAAGTGCACTGCTGTAAGACCACAGAATCACAGGATGGCTTCAGTTTGAAAAGACCTCTAAGATCATCAAGCCCAACTATTACCCCAGCACTGCCAAGCCCAACACTAAACCATGTGCCCATCTACACGTCTTTTAAATACCTCCAGCAATGGCAACTCAGGGCAGCCTGTTCCAGGGGTTTACAATCATTTCCATGAAGATTTTTTCTTTTTCCTAATAACCAATCTAAACACATTTAAGGAACAATTTAGGGCCATTTCCTTTTATCCTGACCCCTACCTCAATACACCCTCCTTTCAGGCAGTTGTAAAGGATGATAAGGTACCCCTGAGCCTCCTTTTTCTCCAGGCTAAACATCCCAGTTCCCTCGGCCACTCCTCATAAGACTTGTGCTCCAGACCCTTCCTCAGCTTCATTGCTCTTCTCTGGACAAGCTCCAGCAGCTCAATGTCTTTCCTGGATTTAGGGACCCAGAACTGCACACAGGACTTGAGGCAGCCTCACCGATGCCAAGTGCAGGGGACAATCCCTGACCTTGGTGGTCCTGCTGGCCGCACTGTTGCTGACACAGGCCAGGATGTCACTGGCTTTCTTGGCCACCTGGGCACTGCTGGCTCATGTTCAGCTGCTGTCAGCCAGCACCCCCAGCTCCTTTTCTGCCAGGCAGCTTTGCAGCCACTCCTCCCCTGGCCTGTAGTGCTGCCTGGGCATGTTCTGACCCAAGTGCAGGACCTGGCACTTTACCTTATTGAACCCCATACAACTGGCCTCAGCCCATCAATACAGCCTGTCCAGACGCCTCTGCAGAGCCTCCTTATCCTCCAGAAGATCAACACTCACCGATTTGTTGGCTGTGAACTAACTGAGGGTGCACTTGGATGTATTTTGAAATCACAGTCATGTTGCCTGAAGCCAATGAAAATTTGTAGTGTTAGTTAGAATTCAAACTGGGATGAAGTTGCAGGCAGCTTGAAGGCTTTGTAATGCACTCTTTTTTCATGGAGTCTAGGTTTGTCACCATTTGCTTAAGATTGTTTTAGAGTTTCTTACCATGCTTTGTCTTACACTCTACTCTGAATCTTACTCTCCAACTCACTTCCTCTACCCAACAAAAAAACATTTTATTTTTTTTCTTCCTTCTGTGCTGCTGGTGGTGAAGTAGTACAGTAATAGCAAATTCCACAGTGTGGTAAGAGCAAAAAGTGATTTCATTTGTTTTTTCATGGTGTTCAGTTCACGAGGAGCAGTTTCCATCAGGCCTTTCCAAGCTGTATCTCCATAGGCCAACTTTATGATTCTGGAACAGCAAATTTCAGGGTAAAATTCATGAGAAACAGTGAAGAGGTGGACTTGATCAGAGCTTCTGACTGTGGAATAATCCAGAGAGAGACAAGACAGAGCCAATGTCAGATAACACTCCAGAAATTTGCTGATCCTGTTATATTTTAACTTTTTTTAGGAGTTCCCAAATTTCCAAAATTACAACTTCTGGATTCAAATATGGCTATACTTCAGAAATGTCTTTTTTTTTTTTTTTTTCTTATTAGACAGCGCTTTTTGCTCTTTTTTGTTGGTTTTTTGGGGGTTATTTTTGTAAATAAGATGCCTACAATGGGTCAGAGTCCTATTGCTGAAATTGCTAATATTTTGGTAAACTTTGCTAAGAAATTTATGGATCTCTTATATTGAAAAAAAATCCCTACAAGCTACTACAAGGGCAAATTTTGGAAAGGCACTGTGCAGTTCCAGTATATTCACTCAGATAGTACTGTTTCAGGAAGAATTTCTGTATAACATTTAGGTTCTGTAGAAATTCTGCCAAAACCCCTAACATTAACATACCTATATAATATTCACTGTCAATCAAAAAAGAAGGCCTCATCTGAGCTCATTTTCCTTCAGCATATTTTTTTCCAGATTTATGAGAAGAGGGAAATAGGAGGGTCCTCAAGAGAAATTTTTTTTCCTTGTTTGACTGAACTTAGGAAAAAAAACTTTAGGAAAGGGAACAGTGTATTCCAAGCATGACTGTCTGGTGGAGGAACTTCCAGCATATGTATTAATTTATTTACTTAAAAGTGAGAGTTGGGAACCAGTCACAGTCTGTAGATTGGCTAGTAAGTAAAATGGGAATGCAGTTCTATTTAAATCTGTAATTTTAAAATATATGCACTCTGCACACTGGCTACAGAAGAAGGATCAAGGGCGTTTACTGAATATAAACATTTAACTTTCTTAATGCTCCCAAATTACGTTTCATGTCATAATATTTTCCACATTCCTAAGACAATTGAGAATAAATTATACTATATATGAGGAAAGAATCTGTGACCTTTTAATAAGAACGAACATAGGTTTTGAGTGTTGTTTCCATGTAATTATTTGATTTAGCACTGGGGGTGTGGGGATGCATATACATATGTAGCTGTGCTATGTAAAAAAACTTAGTAGTGAGTCATTGGAGAGATGTCTTTTAGCTTTTAATTTAGCTCCCCAGCTATTAAACACCCTGCTATTCTTTAGGTGGAGTATTAGAATTTTTGCTCAACAACTTCTAATGAAACTGGCATGGAGTGATACCTGTGCAGCAGTGAAATTGGTTGTGTGTTCCTGTTGATTGTTTATTCATTGTCGTTCAGTTGGTGCTTAACAATACAGATTGAACAAAATAAATTCGTAGATTATGGGACAGAAAATTATTTTATTTAAATTTAAAAAGACCCTTTCTGGCTTTTACCATCTGAATATTTGGGGTGCCACCTTCTCTCTATTTGTATTTGTTTGTTCACATAACACACAGTACTTTTAAAACAAGACTGTTTCTGCAAAAAAGTGTCTTTCTACAAAAAATTCATATTCTCCACAGAGCTGACAAGGGCCCACTTCAGGCACCCAGCTTCTAAAGATATGATTCTACAGAGGCAGAGGATTCAGAATACAGCAGGGAGAATGATCACAGTGGTCTGTGACCTCCTACCTATGGGAAATGTAGGAGAGCTTGGGTAGTTTGGTTAAAAGAGGAAGTTTAGGGGGGACACTAAAAGCCTTCAGAAACATGTAAAAGCACATTACCAAGAGGAAGAGGCAGATGAATAAAATACCAAAATTTGGATTAACAAAAAGCAGAGTTTGCTGTCATATAAATTCTTTATTTGGAGAAGGATCTCAGCTAGTCTGTTTGTGTTGGAACATCTGTACAGTCAACTTTAGAGACTTCTGTGTTGCACTGGGAGTTATCCAGTGTGAGAATCAGTATCAAACACTCTAAATGACATTGTATGCTTGGAGTAGTATGTACTTAGGGCCATTGTGATTATGAAAATTTTGTGTGCAGTCTATAAAAAGGAATATATTCGCATTAAAAAGTTACTTAAATAATTTTGAATGCTGATCTGCTCAGGGATCAATTCTGATTTTAAAGGGCCTAAGTTATTCCTATGAACTGTCCAGCCACACTCAGTATTTATTTTTCCTTCTAAATAATTCAGCATTAATATTTCCAGGTTTTCCCATGTATTCAAGCCTCATGTTTCACATTACTTCCTCTCACATGGATTTAATTTTAAAAAGTGTGGTTGTTTTCTGTTTTCCATGTCCATCTACTTCTGTATGTTTCTGTATGTTTCCAGCTGCCAATTGTTTCCTGTTTTGCCCTTTGTTGGTAGAGCTGTTAATAAAGAGTTATGTGCTTCTTGGAAAAAGAAAATATGTACCAAAGGTCTTTTCCAAATTATATTTTGAGAAGTTACAGAAACACTGTCCTCTTCTCATTGTCTTTCAGTATCACAGAAATCAGAAAAATCCCATAATACTAAGAAGAAGAAAAAAAAAGTTACAATTTCTAAATGACATTTTCCCCTATCTTTCAGTTTCTCTCTTCTTCCTAAAGTGATTTCCTCCCTCCAAAAAATCAAGTTACTATCTTAGTAAGTTAAGAAAATAGATGTTAGGAGAGAAACTTATTAACCTTCTAGATAAGAAGCTTGATTCAACTGATTGCACATTGTTGCTTTTTGCAAGAGAAGAAAGCAGTCTTGCTGTGCAAGTCCTGGGTCTTAGCTAATGTGAAGGCTTCCAGTAGATGAGTGGGGTACTGCAAAACCAGGCTTTTCACAATACGTCCTAATTGTGAGGTGTACAGGTGTAAAATGGGGAATCAGGGCCAGCATCAGAAGATAGTAAACAAGTATAAAATATTTTTATAGAACCTCGTAATTTTTTCTGAATCGTGGTCCAATACTCTCTTAATTCGTAGAATAAAGTAAATTATAAAAATGCTGCAGTTCAGATTTACTGTGTGCATGTGTGTTACTGCTTGTGAAGATCTCTTAGCAGGACAATTTAAGTTAGACATTTTTTTGTTAAATTGAACTGTCTCGGAGTTTTTCTGTTGCCAGTCAAACATTGGCAAGGGAAATATTTTTTAAAAACTAAGACTTTTTGCACCTTTGTTTATGCAATAAATTTAGACATTTCTTTGGAGAATCCATCTTATCCCCTGTTCAAACTTACATGATTTGCAAATCTATTTGAACTTTCAGTTGTATCTGTAATTCAATTTTTTATTCACTTAAAACTGATACTATAACATTTTATTAGGGACGGGTGATATGTACTCACAGGAAAATGGGTAGTAAATTAAAATTAGTGTCATTACAGTTAAATAAGCAATTAAGAATCGTTGAGAAGAGAGATTTGGGTGGCACATGTATAGCAAGGGATTTACAGGGCAGTTGTTCTTTGCTGCAGGGCCTCAGGAGGATCACTATGGCCTGAGAAAAACATGCAGGCCATACAGAGGTGGTCACATCTCAGGGTCTGGGATAGTGAGCCTGTTCCATAGCACTCAGAAGGTGCCTCTGCAAAGGGAAGAAAGGAGACCAAAGAGAGAACATAGCATCCTGTTGGCATTTTAGGGCCGCCAATGAAACGAGTATAAATCTAGATTCTTATTGCCCATGTGATGGAGACTGTAAGTGCAGATCACAGTTCTGGATAGTTTAAAAGAAGGGCAGTTATTTCCTTAATGATTTCTCCCAGAGAGAAAGAAGTCTTCATATAAAATTCAAAGAGGAAGATGAGGAATAAAGCTGCTTCAATATAGAAATTGAAGCAATGCTAAATCTAGACTCTGTAGTTACAAGACAACTGAATACATAATAGGCAAACAACTGGTAATTCCAATGGTCTGTCCGTCTGTTTGTTTGGAGGGTTTTTTTTTTCTTTCTTATCTAAACTTCCTCCCTCCTTGTCTCCTTCCCTACCATTTTGTTGCTGTCATTTTCTCTCTTGGACACATCACAAAAGATACCTTGTGCTGCCTGAGAACACAAACAAAATGTTGCATTTGCTATTGCAGTCTGTGGAGTAAAATCTGAAATAACTTCCTAAAATGTCTGAAATAGTGGTTAAATGAGGTAAAAGAGGGGGGAAAAAATCTCTGTAAAGAGCTATGGAGGCATGGGCCAAATCTTATTGTGCATGCCCAGGTGAACAAGGGGGCTTTAACTGCTGTGGAGGCTCCGCAGTTACAATCAATACTGGACTACCTGCTATTCCCTAATATTACCTGTTGCATGAATGCTCACTCCCCTAAGTGAAAGAAAAGCTGTAAGGAACCATGTCTACGTTGTGACTGGACAGAACCGTGTTGGTTTTCTCCAGAGAGCTTCTAGCACATTGTGAGTGTATTTCTGAAACAGATTATGGTTGTCTCAAATGCTTTTAATGTTTCTGATTGCTGCCAGAGCCACCCAAAGAATTTGAATCTGAAAAGCAACTTTGCCCTGTAATTCTTGTGTGGAAGAAAAAATGAAGAACCATCATAATTTCCCTGTAACAGTAATGATTTTATGGGCCACTACTGTAACCCTTCTTGGCTGTTGTTTTTCCCAGATAGTAATCTGTGGGCCTCACCCAATATCCGTTGCTCTCTGGGTGAAATATCCTGGTCTGTGAGCCAAGTGCAGGATACCTGATCACATCCATAATTGCAGGCTTGTGAAGTGACCTGTGGCATGTACTCTCACTTACACCTCGAGTTTTTATTTGTGCACAGTGATGTGTATAGAGGCCTGATTAAGGAAGGGGGGAAGCTGACAAAGCAAACACTGAGTCAGTTAATTCATCTGGATATAATTTTTTGTGTTACTGAAAAGCCTCATAGAAAAAAAAAACTCAGTGTAGGACAGCCATTCCTGACCATCAGGCAGTCAGAAAGAACAGTACACTGGAAAGTTTATTATAAAAACTAGCGTACACAAAAATATACACATGCAAGCACTTAGTGTAAGGAAAGCTCTGGCAAGAATCCTAAAATTGTTTTTATGGAATCATTACAATGGTGAAAATGTCACTGAAAACATAGTTAAACCAGTGAGTATTTTGAAGAGAGAAAAATACTTTAACTTCTGTACGTTGGGGTTATTCGCAAAGCTTTTATCACAGCTGCAGTGCAGGTACACCTAGTTATGGATGATCACTGCTGAGCCTGAACCACACAACAGAGCATGTAGGAAAATTACATTTAAGGGCAATATAAGATTTTTAGTAAGTGAGATGATGTAATATTGTGGCCCAGTTACAAAATAAATAGCATTTTACTCTTCTCTGAGTGTACCCTGGCTTCTCAGTGGGACTTGCTCTGGACAGAACTATGTGTCCCAGTGGCTGGGGGATGACAAGGGAGCCTTTCCCAGCTGTATTGGCTTGTCCACTTCGGCACATGTGACACCCCTCGCTGGGGGAGGAGGTAGGCCTGTCACTAGCAACCACCTCAAGGGACTTGAAAATGTTATTTGTTTTATCCTTTTCACGTGTGCTGAAAACCAGTAGAAAGAGTAAGAGGCTCATGTGCCTGTATCTATCTTGTACCTTCATCTTTCCTGGCCTGCACTGAAATCCTTTCTATGTCAGAGATTCCATGTCTATTTAAACCTCTGAGAGCCTGATGCCCTTACCTACAGTGAGCTGCAGTTTCCTAGCCCCAACACAACAAATTGCTGTAAATGGTTAGAAAGAAAGGACAACTTCGTCCCTGTGTCGGAATCCAAGAGACGCCACCAAGCAAAGGCATCAAGCTGATCCTTCTTGCAGCCTGACTAACTGGGCACTCTGTGTCTTCTGGGTAAGAAATACTCTGCATTCTTTTCCTTGTTGGTCTAAAATAGCCCATAGAGCACAGTGTTTATAGAAACCTGGAGAGGACTGAGTGGCACTTAAATCTTTAGATGGTTCTTGAAAGCTGATATCTGGCACAGTGAAGGTAAATTTGAATTACAGTGTATTGACTGTAGCTGAAATTCTGTGCTACATGTGTTAGGGGCAGACAGGTGTTAGAAGGCATGTGTAGTTAGTCTGAGGAAATGAAAATACTTTTCCAGCATCTGATTCCTTTTGCCCTCTTTCTGTGAAATGGGTTGAACAAACTGTGGAATTTCTTTATCTTGTGTGATAGAATTGTAATATAGTGGTGGATGTGGAAGAGGTCTTTCTCTGGGAAGTTTCTGTTGTCTTGATAGCTGAATATTAGTATAGGTTGTTCTCATGCATAATAAACCCTCTGTCAGTGAAAATATCTGTGAAGTTAAGTCCAAATTATATGTACAGGAGTAACATGGAAGGTAGGTAGGTGCTAAACACTTCATGATGAAGATATCATAGTCTGGGCTGTTTGGTGATCATCTCCAAAAGTTGTGCTTTTTCTTATGAGAGAAAATCACGTGCATTCTTAACTAATAAAAAAGGTAATGTTTAGAGTTTGTCTTCTAGCCCAGGTTTTGAAGATATGCTTGTAAGCAAGAAAAGAGTGAGGGAAAGCAATCTTTTTTCTAAAGTGACAAGTGACAACACCTTTTTTTTTTTTTTTTAGTCCACTTTCCCAGGGATCTCTTGTCCAAATGGCTTTACACTTTCCCAAAATAATTTCCTCTGGCTACAGACCAAGCACAAAAACTTAACGCAAAAAAAAAAAAAAAAAAATCTTTAAAAAAAAAAAGACCGAAAGGGCATCTGTTACATGATAAAAATGGAATTGTATTTAATGATCTTGATTTAGCACTTAGGGCTAATAATTATGTGTTAAAACCAGATTCTGATTTTTGTGTGGCTGCTATAGATATTTCTTCTATCTAGATGTGTACATACAGTATGAAGGAAATGTCAGATGGCAAGACCTCAGTGGTATGTCAGACTTGTTCCCAGCCATATTCCAGCACTGCTCCGTCCTGTCACCATCAGCAGAGCCCCTTCCCAAGGTCTCTGGTGGAAGGAAGTGGCACAGTTCAGGGCTTGCTGGCCTCACTGCTGTTTACTTACATGGGAAACAGCAGCTGGTTCAGTAAACACCACAGGATGGTGTAACCCTTTCATTCCGTTATTTTGATCACTGGCTGTCTGTCACAAGTGTCCAATTCTAAGACCTCAGCAGGCAGAGGTTGCAGCTGTTGCTGATTTTGTCAGCTTCCACAATAGCTGCATCCTCAGCACAGACACGTGCCAGTGGCAAAGGTGAGATTTATGTTTGGATTGTTTTGTTTTACAATAGTGCCTGTATTCCTTAAGCTAGATGAAGTCTTCTTTGTTCTTTGCCTGGTACAAAAAATAGTAATATGAAAAAAAAATCCCCAGGGAATTTAAAAATCTTGACAGATTTATTAATCTAAATAGCTAAGAGCACAGCAATTGCACTCTTTTAGAGTTACAGAATGAAATAAAACACCCATGTCCCAGCCACTATTTTCTTGCAGCTGGGAAAGGATGAAGGGAAGGATCTCGTTAGACAGAAAAGAAGGAATTTATTGTTAGCTACTGATTGAAATAAGACGAGAGCCGGCACTTAAATTTCTCTTCACAAAATACTGGATGAAGTTTCATGTCACTGGGCTATGTGTAGTCTCTCTATATCAGCAATATTCTCTTAAGAAACAGCAACAAAACAATTCTTTTCATCAGTTGCTGAATCTCACATAGAAACTTTGGTTTTTGGACATCCAAGTGAACACAAGATGTCTTTGCTTGGATTCTCTTTGCCTTCTAGGATTAGATTTCATATGACTTGTAGCTTTGTAGGAATGGCATCTGTATCTCTTTCCCACTTGTGGAAAGCAAGATGGACAAATTCTGCTGTCTCTCAGAGCAGGCTATTTTGAGGAACTGCGAAAGTAAATGTTCAGCAGCATCAGTGCAGTGTCAGACCACTGCATGTGCAAAGTGTAAAACATGGAAATGAATCACGTGGCCCTCACACTTACAAAAGTTTTCTCACATATGTAAGCCATGAGTAGACTTGATTAATGAAAGTTTGGGGTAGAGAGGACTTAAACCTGCTGATTAAAAAGGATATTCCATTATCTAAGAAGGAGTGTGCATACATTGTGCCTTAGAGTAATCTATTCCATGTCTAAATAATGTTCTATTGAAATGTGTAATGTGGGTGTTTGCCTGAGCTCCTGACAACAAAATTTATTACAAATTACTTGTTTTCTGACAGACACCTGCTACTTTCCATTTAAGTTTCCTACAGATGTTATCTCTGGATTCAGCAATGTACTAATTTGGGCATAAATATCTTTTATTTTTTAACAAAGGAATTAAGCCAGAGGTGTGGTAGTTTTTTCTCTGCCTAGGCCATCCATATGATAATAAAACAGTAACTTGCAAAAACCTCAAAACCTCGCAGAACATAGACAGGTGATGGTAGTAGGATTAATTTCTAACTTTGTTGGTTGTTTTTTTTTAGTTGGTTTTTTGATTAGGTTTTTTGTGGTGTGGTGGTTTTGATTTTTTGTTGTTGTTGTTTGCTTTTTTAACTGATTCATAAAGTAGATGAGGGCCTGTCACTTGCCTGAAAACAGATAACAAACTGAAGGAGGCATGATGACATATTTCAAAGCTCTCAGCATCTTCCCTGGGGACTTTCAGCAGCTGTAAGGCATCGCTGGAGCACTATCAAGGAGAACCAGCATGGGTAGGACATTGGAGGTTTTCTTCCAGCAAAGAGGCAGACTCTGGAAGAAATGCTCTCTGCACTCACTCCTGGAATTGTGCAGCCACCTTGCCAGGAAGGGAAAATATCCGCAGCTCATGCAATCCCTGCCATTTCTGGCAGACTTATTTGGGTGGGTGTGGCCATGCAGACTTTTGTTCTCCTAGAACTGGAAGGAGACATTTAAATGATAACTTTTGAATGTGGTATTAAAAAACTTTCAAATAAGTAATTGTTCAGAACAGCTATTCCCAAAGCAGCTTGCTTTCTTTAAAAATCTCCTGGGACTTTTGTTCTTGTTTGTTAGTTAGTTAGTTTTATTGACTGCCCATATTTCTCCCCCTCCCCCCAAAAGATTCAAAATCACTGTGTTGCATAGCAGAAAAAAATTCAGTTGAGGTGGAATTTCCCTCAATATTCCTTTTTGTCTAAATCACATTGAAAGTCAGTGGTGTTGGTGCTCCAAAGACAGTTAATTATTTTAAAAATCCTACCTAAATAAAGCAATCTATCACCTTGGTTTTGCTGAGTAGCATTTACAGAGCCTGCACTGTAATAGATTGTCCCTTCATTGACACAGGAGGAGAAAACATTTTTAGATATCTACTTTGAAGGTAGGCTCATGCCAGTTAAAGCAAAAGTAAGCAGTATTTTTCACTCCAGTGTCTGTTGGATGAATGAAGCTGAAGATGAAGCTGTGGTGGACAGTCAGCTAAATGCTGGTTGCCATGGAGAGATGCAGCAGCTAATTGAAACTAATAAATCTTAGACAGTCTTGTCCAAGAAAGTAAAAGGCATGTGGTAATAATGAGATTCATTTTTGATGTGAGGCTGCAGTTACAAGATAGAGTTATGCCATTAGCTGTTTAATTGCAGTATTACAAATGCAGTAGGGCATGGTGTGAACGAAGCACTTTCTTTATATGCATAAATGACACACAGGAACCTAATTCTTGCTGTCTTTCAAAATTTCTCCTTCATTGTATGATTTCTTTTGGAGCAGAGATTTTGAAATCTGCCAAAGGCATCACAGTTAACAGTTGGGCTCAATGATCCTAAGGGTCTTTTCCAATGTAAATGTTTCTATGATTCTATCCTATGGTTCTATCTAACTTTTCTGACAGGTTTCCACTTCTCAGTCTGGCTCTACAGATGCAAAGTGCCTATTCAAACTCTGTGTGGGCTGCAAGAGAGCAAATACTTGCCACATTAAATAAAAGTCAAGTTATAGAGTGGAATCCTTTCATCTTGACATTATTGAATGATTTTTGGACCTAAATATTGACATTTTGATACTGTGCATCTACAGAAAGGAGTAAGTAAAAATGAAACAGAAGTGAAAAAATGTCTTGGTCAGAACTTTGCTCTCAAAAACTTTGAAAGAAAGCATTTCATAAATATATGCTAGTATAGGTAGGGTTTTCTGGTCAAAATAAGTAGTCTAATATTTCTGAAGTTTTGTATCTGAAACACTTTGTTTCAAAGTTAGGAAAAGAAACCCACTAAATAGTTGGAAGTATGTTTTTGAAACCATTGTTTTGAAAATAAATTAAGCAAAAATAAATGGAACAAAAATAAATTAAACACATCATCCTTTTGATTTCCTAAAAATTGAAGACACACATTGTTTTATATTGTTACGCTGTAACTATTTTTTAATTGTCAGCAACTGCAAAAGGGATCTGTACAGCCTTAACCAGGAGTTCTTAGATCTGTATGAGAGCTCCTTGATACAATGATCTCTCAGGTTAGTACTTCTGTGTTGCACTATGTTTTGATTACTGCAGTGGTGCTGCCAACAGATGCAGACTCCACCTTGGCTGTTCCTCTGTCTCTCTGAAGTCAAAGTAATATGGTGGTAAAATTATAAATAGGAAAGGAATTAAATAGGATTTTGATATTTTTTTTTGCCCCCTGGATTTTTAAGGGAAGGATACAGCTATTGAACTATTCCCAGAAACTGATGTATCCTTTGAATTTCACATAAGTCCTGTTTTAAGAGCTGAAGTGTAATATGAGTTTTGCTAGTTATTTTGCATGGAAGTCAGCTTTACATTTATTTTTTTATTGCATGCAGTGCTCAGCTGCTTCTGGCCACTGACATTAGGCAAATTGTCTGACTAACAGGTACTTTCAGTTTAAATATGAAAAGGAAAGAGAAAACCTGAAACAGAGTTTCTTCATTTTTTTTCCTCATGACAGCATTTAATTGTATCCCTCATTATTTCTGACAGGGTTTAATTTCATTTTTGCTTTACCCTGTGCCTACAAAAATAGAAGTAGCAAAGCACCTTTAAAATAAAACAAGGAAGACAATTGATTTAAGAAAAAATAGAAGGGAGTGCCAAACCAAACCCCTGTATTCAAATGCACCTTCCTAATGAGAAGTCCACAATGAGACCTTGAATTTTGTGGTCAAATAGCAAATATCTGGTCTCACAACTACATGTGAAGTTCTAATATGGTAAAAGAATGATTGAAAATATTTCTGAAGAGGTTATGAGAAAAGACTTACCTAGGAATCATGGCCAAGATTTAAGCCATTACTTCAATTGTGAAGCATTTGGCAACAAGAGATCATATTCATCAAAAAAGATGTCCTAGTTCATTATTTTTGGTCTGAGAATAATTTGGTTCTCTGCTTAAAGCTACTCAGTGTACCAGCAAACAAGCATTATATAAATAGAATCAAAATGCATTTTTTTCTTTTATCAAATAACATATCACCTTAAATAAATTAATAACATTATTTTACAGCCATGTGAAGTGTGAGCAATGATCTGTGAATACACAAAATTGATGCACACCACCCCCCATGCAAAATCAGCCTATTTCTGTCTGGGTTGGAACTGGCACAGTTGGCCCAAGTGACTGGAAAGCTCAGGGGCTTTGTTTGTTTATTGTGCAGTGCAGCACAGTTTCCACTGGGCAGCTGTGCTAAACTGATGTAACCTCAGACAGAGCTGGACATGCAAATGGACAGACACACTCAGAATTCATTGGCCTGCACATCCAAGTGTTTTAATCAGAGCTGATTAACCTATCAGGCCCTCCCTTCTCCTTGGTGCACACCTCTAATCATCCTGTCATGCTAGGAAGCAGCTTGCTCCTCTTTCCCCTCTTCCTTCCCGTAGCACAAGTACTACAGATTCGAGTCTTCTGACAATTTGTGGTTTGTAGGTCTCCCTTCCCTGGCCAGATCTTTTGAGGTGAGAAATGTTTCTTTGCTGGGCTCTGGTGCTTGCTTCAGGGAACGATGGAAATTCAGGAGTATTCTTTGGCTTCTCAGAGATTCAGTTCTGTTCTACTGGATTTGGAGGATTTGATTTCAGTTAGAGCCATGCCTGTGGAAAAGCAAACAGACCTCAGAGGTAATTTTTTAAAGCAGGAGCACCTTTGGAACAGTAACACAAGCTCTGACAGGGTGGGCACGGAAGAGGAGGAAAGAAGGGAGGCCAGAGAGATCCATGACTAATGCAGCAGTAGTCCAGACAGATCTGAACCTTACGACAGATTTCAACTATGCCATGGACTGCCTTGACTCTGATCCCACTGAAATCAGACTTCAAGGAGGGGAAGAAGGGTGCCACTGATTGATTTTATATCATTCTACCTTTCAGTCTTGTTCTGATCAAGTGCTGGAGTGTATTAAGCACCCACAAATTGCTTTTAGGGGTATCTTACTGCTACTGCTGATGATAAATTCATGAAATAACATACACTTCCTGTGCCTTGTGTATGCCAAGTTTGTGCATGTCTGCATTCAAATACAGATGAAAAATTAAATTTGTTTGGCTCAAGCAGTTTTCACTGACAGTATAACTCATTCCTCTTGAGTTCCTGGATAAGCTGAAGCTGAAACTATTTGTTCTGCTTTCACTGCCCAGTTCCTGAAGGCTGGGGTTAGAGCTGGCTTGCTTTATAACAAAGTTGTGCTGAGATGCACCGACAGCCAGGGCAAATAAGCTGTCACTTTCCCAATCCTCCCAGTTCACCCACACTTTAGTATAAGACCTTAGAGAAGGAATAGACTTAGTTGCAGATAATACTGGAAATTACATATGACTTTCAGTAATTACTTGAAAATGGGTTTCTTGATAGTATTTTTTAAATTGCCTGATATTTGACAATAATCATATGTCTACATAGCCTTCCTTTTTCATGTTGGAAATACTGATAAATTCATGTCTTGCAATAATGATAACTGCAGGGAAAACATAGCTGTAAGATTAGAAGTCATTTTTGTTGAACACGTCTATTTTATCTTGATAGCTAATTTATCTCAGCACTTTTCCAGAACCAAGAGAGCATCACTCCAGTTAAATGCAGACTCCTTCTGACTGACAGAAACGTTAGTTAGCATTAACAATTGCACCAATACCAAATACCAGCTTGATTTTAGAAGAAAGTATGAAGTTTTTAATCCTGCCTATTGATTAAATAGGGTGACCAAGAAGAAAACGTGGGAAGAGTTCCAGCTTAAGAATGTCTTTTAGAAGTGTTCAAAGATTTTTGCAAGAGCATCTAGTAAATAGGACCAGTTCTTATTTACAGTGTGACTAGTGCCATTACTCTGGAGGCATGAGTCGGCCATAAAAATGTTACAAAGCAATTAAGTCCATGTTCCAAAACTGGAACATGGTTGAAAAAGAAAAGTACTCCTAAATGAGAGTTCACCATTAGAACATCCTGTAGCTGCATTGTTCTTCCATTGTTCTCGACAGGGATATATAATATGTGAAGATACTCAGCATGCTTACCAGCTTGTTCACGTGTTATTAGTGCTTTGAGGTGCCTTAGTTTAGGACCTACTCCAAAGATCACAGTTTTCAGCAGAATCAGAAATGTGTATCACTTCAGGGTGTACAAGCCAGTATGAACTATCAGCTGTCACTTTTGAAAGAGTGGGCAGTGTAGCAGATGGAGGCACGATTTTGAATTTCCAGGATTTGTGCTATGAGTGTACTAAAAAAGCCTATTTGCAGCCTCAAATCCTGTGTCTTCTATGCTTACTTATTCCTTCAGAAAACACCTTTTAATGACTTACTGCTTCCAGGGCATCAAATACAAACTTTTCCTTTGATATTGCTAGTTTTCCAAAATACCAAAGCAATGTGAGAGAAACATCATCTGTATGTTTTGCCAAACAGATTGACTTTGGCTACCCACATAAATTTTCTGGATCTTTTGATCAAATACTCCACCCTGTTGCAAATTTGGAATTCATGCCAAATATAGCATCCAGCAGTGAGATAAGTCTGAATTCTTTCATGTGAACTACAGTGCAGTTTTTAAATTCTTATTTGTGATAAATACTCTGTAGATATTGTTACGAACGTTGCTCAAATAATTTATTCCTCAAATAATTTGAAAATACTGTTGTTGCTTTTGAATTCAACCAACTTAACATTCATTCTTAGAAAGGTCTTGTTCCAATGCTGGTAAAAGTACTACTGCTTCTCGTTTCATAAATGTGTGTAAATACATATTGCTAGATTTTATTATTATCCAAAATTTTAATAGTTGGTGAAAATTATATTTCTACCGGAAAATGATGTTTGAATATTGGAAAACAGAAAGCAGACAGGGCTCACCCACTGAATGGAGTGGGACTTTTTCTGAAATTTCTGTTTAGTATGTCTGACAGAAATGGGCTTCAGGCTGCTTCAGTTCAAGATATTTCCAAAACGTTGTTGGGAAACATTATGGTGATGGTTTTCATCAGTCAGGAATACTCAGTACAGCTAGATTACCTGTTACTTAAAAAAAAGTTAATTTAAAAAGTAACAGGTGTAAAAATGTGCTCAGATTGTCCAGGATTGGAAGGATCCTATAAGGAAGATAAAGAAACCTTAGCCAGCATGTTCAGGCAAATGTAATCTATAAATACATTAGAAAAAGTACTATTTAAAGTGAGGGAAATGCTGACACAAGGACAGATGGGTAAACTATTTGTGTACAGTTATTCTGGATTTTAAAAAGTTTCTGATTCTAAAAGAAATGAGACTCTATTAATTCTCCCCTAAGAGTACCCAGAGCAAAAACACCAAAAAAAACCCAACCCCCAAACCAAAAAAAATCTCATTGATTATAAGCAGAACCATCATATGAAAAAGATTATATGGCATGGTTGCCTACAAAAACAAGGGACTGAACTCAACGACCCAAGAGTCCCTTCCAATCTGCTGTTCTTAATTAGATATATGAGTATCATGGGAGCTCTTCTAGCCTCCAGCCTGTTCCTGCAAGAAGATCCTTTTATTTGTGTAACTTCTCATTGATATCCTTGCAAATCTGCAGATCCCCACTGACATGTAGGTGATATGGATTCTTGGATCAAATTCTAGGGAAGGGTTCATGATCCCAGAAGAAAACTCTATATCTGGCTTCTGTTTTCTATCTTGATTTTGCATGCAGCTTCTGTTTCAATTCCTGAAACTCCCTTCTATTAATTGTTTCATTTTTCTTGTGAAGATAACGTTTCTTCTTGAAGAATGAATTAAATACTCATTAAGAATACATTTATAATTAAGATTCATATCACTGGGAATAGTTTTACAGCCTGTTTTTACCTGTTACCAAGACCTGAGTGCCTTTGTCACCGTGAAATCTGTGCAAGTGGAGGATTCAGTGGCTTTCAGACCCTTGAACCAACATTATAACTTTCATTACTGCAGGTCAGCTCTTGTGCCATAGAAATTAAAGTGCATACTTCTCATAGGATGAGTGAGTCAGTGTTAAGGTAGCCTAAGCTTCCAGTGTCAGTGGGGAAAAAATTGTAGTGGGAACTTCTGAATGAAGTTCTTGATCCAGCAGCATCATAGATGATTACACAGTTGCCCTTTATGGAGCCCCACAGTGCAGTAGTTTTTGAGACTGAATCCTTATCTTACCCCTTACAGTCACTTCAAAGTCCTCACTGAAGTCTTTCCTTTACACAGGCTATAATCTGGCTATTTCTGCCACTGGTGCTTCACCTGTAAATCAGGGCAGTGTGTCGACGACTGCACATACTTGCAGGGGATATCTGGAGTCTCTGATAGCAAGTCCTACCTGTAAATTATTATGACAAAGTTCTGTCCTAGAAATTACATATTGCATTGCAAGTTCTAACTTGTTATGATGGCAGATGGGAACGGAATGATTCCTATTAATTTGTGATGGCTGGTAAACTCCAACAGCTTCAGTTATTGCTTTCAATTGTTCAGGGGTTTTCTAATGTGTTGTTTTCATAGGGAAGTTCACCAATGGCAATAACCCCAGTAGTGCTTACTGTTTATGAGCTTGCTGTGTGAAAGCCATGACCTCCAAAACTTGGAAGGACCCATTTGCTCATGCCAGCAGCCATGCCAGGTCTGCCTGCCAGGCACCCACTGCCAAGAGGGAAGTATGGTACCAGGGTCTGAAAGGAATACAAGCCAGCCTTCAAATGCTGAATAAACAAGACTGAAATTTTTTAGCTCTCCATTCTGGGTGGAAAGGATTTGATTCTGGCCTTTTCCTTTGGCAGTGTTTTATCTTTGACTTTGTACTGAGAATAGTGTATTTTTTCCTATTCTGGATACAGCAATCAATAATCTTAGAATTTTATTGCATTTTTTAAAATACTTTATTAGAGCAAGCCTCTGCCTTTGACATGATTTGTGCCACTGTTGAAGTTTTTAAATTCAATCCTGACAATTAAACCAATGAAAAATCCATAATACCCCTATTTCAGTCTGCACTGCAGAAGGTAGCTGAATGTCTTAATCCTGGAAGACTAAAGCACAACCACTAATAAGTGGCAAGCACAGACCAAGAACTTGCAAGAAGAAAGCTGCAGCTCTCATCAGACATAGGCCCAGAGGTTTCTTTGCCCATGGATTTGCAAACTCTGCAAGCACATCTTTACTCAGAACCTTGTAGCATGTGACTGGAAAAGAAAGACATTTTATCCAAACCAAGTCAGCCTGAACCCTCTGGTGCCTTTTAGCTGCAAAAAGAAGTGTCTTTCATTATCATGTGGCACCCAAAGTGATGATTTTCTACATGGTCTTTTCTCAATATTTTCTGTACACGACAATCTGCATTTTCTCAGAATGTTTCTCAGTACATGGCAAGCAACAGCAAATACAAGTTACTTAAATTTATACAGTTAAATGTTTTAGAAAGGCAGACTGTCTTCATTTTCTAGTAAATAGATAACTGAGCTCATAAATATCAGATCATCTTTGTTTATGCAGAGAATGTGGGCAAAGACAAGACTGTGCCTGTAAGAGGAGTCAGGAGAGCCTCATTGCTTTATGATGTTCATGCTCCTATTTCCCATTTAAAAACACTATAATCTGTACTGCTGTTTATCTTCAGGGACTGTCAGGCAATTTAATTAGTTAATTTTTTTAACAGCATAGGGAATTGGAAAATACAGTATATGCATTGAATATTGTCATTTGGCCTGGAGGATATTTAAGTGCATGTTTTGGGCAATTTCATTTTTTTATAGATACATATTAGCTCTGCCTTGGTCCCATTGCTAGTGCAAGTAATTTTGAATTTAACTAAAAAAAATCTGCTTTGTTTCTTCACATGTAAGATTGCAATTGTTTTGTGTCTGTGGGAGTCCTAAATTCCAAGATCTGCTGGCTTTTTTTTTCTCTTCCTTATGACTTGCAGGATATATTCATTGCAGTAAAGTTTTGGAGGACATCAAATCTGCCCATATAAGGAAGCACATAGGAAGGAAGCATAGAAAGCATAACCATTTATCAAACAAATCAAATCTGTTGTTTTAGAAGGCACTTTGAGTTTACTACTTTTCACCTTAGAGTTTGCTTCTCACAGAGGTCACCAAGCTTTATTATTTGGTGAAACCGAGTGGTTTTGAGATATTTTGATTTGGACAATTTGAAATAAGAAGTTAAAATCATTAGCTGCATCTCATCTCTTCAGCAGGCATCTAAGAGCAGTCTTAGGTTGACATCTCCAAGGGAGGAAATCCCTACTCTGATGCTTTTACTTTCTCTATGACATCTGGATTTTCATTGCATTACCTGTAGGATATTCAACCTATTGAAAACACTCTGAGGTCAGTAACTTTGATTACAAAGTCCCCAGTCAGAAAAAAATCAAAACTTTACCTCAGTATTCTTCCATTCTTACAGAGGGACTCACCATAACAGAGGTGACTGTAGACTCATCTGGATTCTCAAGATGAAGGTAATCAGGGTGTCCTCTTCCTGTATTTTTTTCTTTTTTCAGTAAAAGCATATTCTTTTAATCTGTGAGGTATTCAAAAATCTTTCAAACATATTTATAGTCCCTGAAGGTCTTTGTTTCTCTTGAGTTGGACCTGGATTTATCTGCCAATTAACATAAATTTTGATTTTATGAACCATATTATGAACAGTACAAAATAAAGGGTAGAGGATTTAAAATTATTTTCTGTAATGTGTACAGGTAGCATAATATTTTGAGAATGTGGCAAAATCTTAATTACAATTTAAAACAGTTTAAACTCATGATGTGAAGATTGTTGCCCCCACTTCATTGGTTTGGAAAAACAACCAAAGAGACTATACCACTACCTGCTCAACATGCTCAGTTCCAGACTTTCCAGGCTGCTATTCAGAAACACTATATAGTTATATTTCCAGTTAAAGTTAGTATTAACAGTGATGAATACCTTATGCTTGTCATTCTTAAAATTTCAGAATTTTTCACCTTCTGGAAATCCCTATACTTGAGTCTCAGAGAAAGCAATTTTACATTGCCTTTTACTCCAAAACCTTGAGTACCTATCCTTTGACACTCAATTCTTCTTCTCTTGGTGGTACAAACACAAGAACTAGGATGCCTCAAAATGAATGAACATATTTTGGAAAAAGACATCAAATGATCAAAGAAAAAGATATCAAAGACACCAGGATTCACTGTAGTTATCATTAGAAGATAGCAAATCAGGAAATTGTCACTCCTTATTTGTCATTCCTTTCCTCACATGAAGCCAAATGGAATCTCTGAGAGCAAAGACTTACTTTCTGTTCAAGTCTAAGAGCAGGGGTCTGAGGCATGTCAGAAATATGTCATCTGATCTGCTTTCTCTGTATGACCCAAAACATGTCATCTGTATTCTTCAGGTTAGATATGTCAAAATGCATAATGATGCTGACCAAAACCATAATTCTGTACTTACAGTCAAATAAAAAGAAGCCAAAGTTCCCATGTAAGGCTAGTCTATAAGCTGGTTATCTGTTTTTCTTTGCAACCAATATGCCATCTCTGCTTGGATACAAAGTAGAAAGGGTCTGTTGAACAATAGTACCAGAAGAAGTCAGATTACTTTCTTTATACTGTTCTAGGGTGTTGGGCCAGGGAGATGGATTTTGGTTTGTTTTGGGGTTTTTTTGGCAGGGGTGGTGTGGACTGTTAGGTTTTTGGTTTTCTTGTTTGTTTTTGAGAGGCAAAAAGGCAAAAAAAATACAGTAAATGAAGCACAATGTTTTAAGGGTGCATGGATTTCAGAGTGAGACTGGCTTCTGTCCCAGCTATTCAGAGTACAGGCAGAGTGAGGTTAGTTCAGTCTGCACCCACTGGGGTAGACAAGTTCTGTGTGGTGTTCTCAAGTGTGTATCTGTTTGTGTTATGTAAAGATGAAAGTCTTTACAATTATTTTGGCAAATAGTCTTGTATGTATCTTCCACTGTATAAATAACTTTGACAACTTTGTTGAATAAATCAGGATTGATTTAATATATACAGTCCCTGAACACTTTTCAAGTGTTTTCCTATAAATCTTTTGCTTTCACAACCTGTTTATGGCCAAGTGGCTGCAGTGAGAGCTTCATTCGGTGCCTCTAGATGTAACATATTGCTTCACTGTGAGAGAAGAGCAGTAAGATTTACCAGCACACTATTACAGCTTCTGTAGATGAAATTTCCTTCATACCCTCGCTCTCTTACTAAGGATAACTTTGCGTCTTTTCCTCAAACCAGGGAAAACTGCAGGAATTTGATGGAATTGATCTGTATGAAAGAAATCTGCATTTGTTACATTAGATGCATTACTCTGTGTGATGTTAAATAGTGTGCCATTTACCTGCATGTGAGAGTTTGTTGCAATTGTCATTTAAACTCACTTATAAATGGAAAAGTGCAGACAGCTGTATGAACCTTGGCTAAAACATCTGTGCTGTAGTTTCATCTCTTAGGGCCTTAGCTTTTCCTAAATTTGTGCAGTTCGTGGCTATGGAGAGAAGGAAAACTTTTTTTCTGCTCTTCAAACGAATCCATTTGATAATGTTCAACTTCAGTAACCAATTCACTTTTGAGAATGAAAGAAAATTAATTTTTCATTCGTAAAGTAAAAGTTTACAGTCTTTTTAGAACAGATGTTCTCCTGAAGTGGGTGTGAGTAGGATGTTAAATCTGGTGGGAAGGTTGCCAGAAAGGGCTTTGTGCATTTGAATGTGCTTAGAAAAAATAGCTCTTAATTATTTCATTTTTTTGGTAGGGTGGGGTGATAACTAAAGAAGAATATTCTCAATAGATTATATTCCTCATAAGCTAAATGCTGTCCCTTTGGTATTATTCAGGTTTGTGAACAATGCAAATCTAACCTGCCTTTGAGGGAGAACCAGAGGCTGTTCTCTTTCTGGACTCACAAAGGCTTCAGGAGGAGCTAATGCATGAAAAAGCTCCAGAAAAACTCTCCCTCATGCCATTGTTGCACATGGGATTCAGAGTCTTGGAGCCTGCTCTTTGTCATTTTTATGGTAAGGCAAGCTTCCATGAAAAGAATTAGGAAGCTGCTGTTGTACTATCCTGAGATGGCAGAAAAATGTTTTTTTTTCCCTAGAAGTTCTTCCTTTCTCTTCATCCTCATCCTGCAGAATGAGTAGAAATACAGCAACAAGGACCAATACTTCCTTCCAAGATTATGCTCAGAATTTTATGGCAATCAGGAATGACTGCAACATGTTGTGGCATTACATTTATGCCTTTGGAACTCCATAGCACAGGGTAGGAACTACTGAACTTTTAATACATCTTCATGTAGCATTTACCTATCCTTTGTTGACTTCTCCTCCTGTCACTCATCAAACTTTCTAGTAATTTTATAGCAAAGACACTCCAAAGTGTATGTGTGTGAGAGTTGCTTAATACTACAGTTATTTCTGTTATATTTCACACAACCTAAACTTGAGTTGTGATGCAGAAACCAGTGAATTAATGTGTTTCTGTGTTCTTTTAGGGTCAGTTTTTTGAAGCCATACACTTAGATTTGGAAGATTGATTCTCTTGACAACAGAACCTTAATCTCAAGAGACATTTGTATTAAAGTAAATTAGTATCAGAGTCAAAGGGTTTGTTTACATGGAGAATTGATCAGCACTGCTACAGCAGAAATAGCTTTACTTCAGTGTTACTCCCTCATGTGGACGTTGTGCTCTGCAATAAAACAGACTTTGTTTTGAAATAATTACTCTTACTAATTGTTCCAGAATAGTGTGTCCACAGGAGGGAGTTATGGCAGAAATAGCCATAACAGAATAGTTACAGCTCTCTGATTATGTTCACTGGGTAGAAATGCCTTGTGCAAGGGTGGCACAAGATTTGCAAGGGTAAAAAATGCAGCAGATACAGTCATTTCTGCTCTTGTCAACAAACTGGATTGCTGGTGTTAGCTTTTTCTCCTACACAAAGTTTTGTTGTTGCTACTGTGTTCTGGGAAACCTCAGCAATTTTGCTTTGAAAGCACTCTCCAAATAACTCAATAAATTTAATATAAAATACAGCATTGTCTCTTCTCTCCCCCACTTATTTTCACTTTCTAAATTTAGTTACAATTTGAACATAAAAGTCTTGGGTGAAAACCAAGTCTTTATTTTTTCTTACAGTGTTCCCTGACCTGCTGGTTATTTGGCAGTTCACTGATGTCTCATGCCTCTTGTTACCTCTGAGCTAAAGAATACCTTCTTGAAAGACCTTTTCACCCTTGCCACCATCTAGTCAGGCTTTACCACCAAAAAGAACATCAGGATGTCTGGTTTAACTGGATGCTTTTCTTCCCTGTAACAGCAAGGAGCTTTTTGCTAAAATGTATTTCAGACATTGCTGATAGCTGCCTGAATTTCAAATGGTTGAGACTAAAACCCCACAACAAACCAGGCAAGAAAGATAAAAGTAAAATTTTAACTTCTCCCGTAAAACCTGCCTTTACAAAATATGTTTTGTAGTCACAAATCTTCAAAAATCTTAAGGAATTGAGGTTTGGGCAGTTTTGTGTAAGCTATTCTGTAAAGGTGAGAATTCTGTTTTAATCCTAGCTCTGCTAAAGAATGAGTCCGTGGCCCCAGTAGAATCTCGTATGTGCCACCATTTGCACAGAGACACACTGTGCAGCATGTCTGACTGTTCAGACCGTCAGGTAACAGCTGCCATGCCACTTCAAGCGCTGAACATTAATTTTTACTTCTTTGGTTGCAAGTTCTAAAAGAATCATTCAGGGAAATGGCTCAAGAATAGAAGCAAAGGTGCTGAAACTCTGATAACCTGTCGGTGATATACTGTGGGCCATAACAAGCTTACTCTTGCAGTTCTTCAAGCCAGTTCCAAGTTAGATGGTTTCATTGCCGTAGGGATGAATCCAAGGTGGAGCACTGTCTTGAGCCAATCGCTCGTGGTGCTCAGTAACCTGGCTACCTCTGGGAGTGCTGCTCAGCAGGCTGGCAGCCAGGCAGAATATAGTCTAGACATTAAATACAAAGGTTCCTCTGTGAGGATAGCAATGTATTTCAAATAATCACCCTCACTGAACTGGGATTCGGTTTCCGATTTGCAGATGAGTACTTCTAGCCAGTATATTGGAGAAGAGGTCTGAAAAGGAAGGAAAAGTTTAACTAATGTTAAAATCAAAAGGATTTGATCAAATCCAGGAAAATGCTGTCTCACCTCTCTGAGTATAGCAACATAGATGCTTCAAAATGAAATAGAAATAGAAAAAAAGAATCTGCACTAAGTCTAGTGAGAGAGAGTCTGTAGTGAAAAGGACAGAATACACTGAAGTTGAAAGAAATTCTCATGGAACCACAGAAAAACAACTAAACCAGATGGTTTCTTTCCCTTCTCTCAACAAATAGCCTGTCCCTCTACTAATGCTATTTCCAATGAGCATAAAAATCAGTGGAATCCTCTCCACACTGCAACAACCGTTTACATGTTGAAATATTGTTGTTTCTCTTCACTTTGGTTTTCTCTTCACTGAAGAAAACAGTTTCCGCTCACTCAGTTTTTCCTCACAGATCTTCCTGTGTAGATCTCCACTTGTTCTTGTTGCTCTCTTCCAGACTGTTTCCAGCAAGTTCATATGTCATTCGTGCACAACACTTGAGGCTTTACCTGGGCCTCACCTAGAGGCCAAAGGACAACTTCATGTATTTCAAGTACTTTATATATTCTGCTATGTTTTTTATTTGAACTAGTTTTAATGTGAGGAAAAAGAAGCAAGTGCTTTTGTAAATAAACTAAACTTACTCATTCACATTCAGAGTGAAAGGGAGGAAATGGGCCAGACCTGGGCTGCTACCAAGCTTAACAGAAGGAGTGATTTCCTCCCACAGCAATAGTATAAGAGGAGAACCAGGAAAATTGCAAGAGAAAGAGCAGAAAATTAAAAGTGAGGTTCTCTCAGCTATAGGCAGCACAAAGATGAAGATTACATAAAAAAGGTAATCCTTGGTGTTAGAGCTACAATACAGTTGTTTCCTCTAACATGAGACTCCTATGCATCATACAAGAACAGCTAATTCAAATGGGGTGTTGGGTGTTTCTAAATTGGATTAGGAGATAATAGAGGCATTCAGTCCCACCTGGATTTCCAGAGTGACAGCTTGCATTCAAATCAGGCTAATTGGAGGGAATCTCTTTAAATATCAATGTTTAACTGTGCAGTGATTAATAAACGTGATTTGGCTGGCTTGATGTGGAAAGAAAACAGAAGGTAGAGTAAGGATTAAAGAGGGATCTCAAGCAGATCAAGAGAACCAATGCATCAAAGGGTCTTACTTTTCTTTTCTGTTATGGAAGATGTAGTCACTTTGCCATGACTTAAACATCATGGCAAAAAGGGGGCCATGTAATGTCCATGCAGTAGCAAAGCTCTTCAAATGGTGTATTTCACGATCACTGCAAGTACTTTTGTCCAGCACACTCTTTCCAAGGCTTTACTGTGGCAGCATATTTTGCTGTTTTCCTTCAAAACAGTGTTTTAGCAAACATGAAGAAAGTATTAAAAAAGAAAAGCTATAGAAGGAGATCAGGTAGAGCAGAGAAATCTTTCAATTTGCCCATGAAGTGCTGATCCGTAACAACAGAGGCTTTGAACACTGAAAACTTTTAATGCCCTTATTTCTAATCTAGTGCAGTGCCTCTGTGGAAAGAGAACTCTTAAAGCTGCACTTAATTCTGACAAGCTGGATTGGGACATTGAAGAGCTTTTTTATAAAGAAGGATGTCAGATCTATTTCTTCACCCTGATTGTTGAGTTACTGAATTGTAACTCAATTGACAAGTCTGAAATTGTCTACCTGTCCAGTGATATAATGTTTTTCAGCCACTGCATAATTACCTCTGCAGAAGGAATAGAGCAGAGAATTATTCCCATCCTCCCATGTGTCCTCATTTCTCAGCATATTTGTAGAAGACTACAGCCTCTACTAGAAGTAGAGTGAAGGACACAAAAATAGGTCACCCATGGCAGCGCTGACTGCCTTTTCCAAGAACATGTGTCATTGTGACAAAGTGAATATTTCCCTGAGGGAATATTTCCTTGAGATTGATTATTTGGTAACTGTAACAGTTAAAGCAATGTGCAATTTATCATTGTTCTTCATTAAACTGAGACACAGGATGTTCATTAAAAAAAAGAATGTTTCTTCTAAATTAAAAGAAATTGTAATTCATACCAACTGCATGCATGCTAGATTTCCTAAGCTGTTGTGCTCAAAGTGAGGGGATTCAGTGGGAATTGTTTCTGAACAGCACTCAGGTGGTCAAATTAGTCTCCAAGGTCCTGTCCTGAAGTGTTGCACTGCAATTGTTTCCATAGTTAAAAAGTATCTGAATATTAAGAAGAGGACAGTGGGCACACCATTGCATCTCTTTCCTTGGACACAGATCCTGGCTGACATACATAGAATCTGTGGGGTTTTTTTTCCCCTGTGAAACTCAGGAAGCAGTCAGCTCTGTGCTTCTTCTCAGCCCTCAGCTTTCTATCTTCTCTAAAAATCCCAGTACAATATGAAAACCTGATTTGGTAGTTAAACCTGTGCCAAATTAAAAACTCCTGTGTGAAGCTGTCCTTAGAAGGCTGCAAGATCTGATCAAGAGGGTAAAGATTGGGTTTTCTATCCTCTTAGCCTGGCATGTGAAGCTGTTTCTTAAAGAATTTAAACTATGTAATTGAGGCTCTTTGTTTTGTTTTGTATTTTTCTTGAAACAGGACTAATATGGAAATTTAAAGATCTAAGTGGTCCCTTCTGAAAGTTCCTAACATTGCTATCAGTATCATTCCTTTTTATAAACAGAACTGTTACAGTTCTAAGAAATAAAGTATTCAAAGAATGCACTCATAAAAGATTACGCATACAATGGAATTTTTTAGCCTCAATGGGAACAGAAGGCTTTGTGAGAAGTGTTTGTGTGCAATGAACATAATGTTTGAATCAATTTTTAAGCTGCTGCTAATGAAACACCACCATTTGAATAAGGGGCTACAAGGCATGCATCTTACAGATGCACAACGAATCAGTTCCTGCCCGGCATATCAAGACCCCTGGCTTTGGAGTGTAAAACAAGTGTTCAAAAAGAACTATTCTAGAAGGGGAGGGGAGGAGGGAAAGAGCCTGAAATGCAGCTTGCTGTGAGATTTATTCCCTTAGCTCGTGTTTTCCGTAGTTTCATCATATGATTTGGCAGTTCTGCAGAGCTGGTGTTAAATACATCACATGGGATTGTAACAGAGATACTTCTGAGCCTTGGAGGAGTGACAGACCTCACAGAGAAGAAGTTACATGACAGTTTCTACCTGTCCCACTTTTGTAGTTCAGATTTTCTTTCTTATGTAGTCTCTAGTCTGTTTCTCCCATCACGTAACTGATCTGACCACACCACAGGGCTTTCCTTTTTGGGGCATGGATGGTGATATTGCCCCTACTCAGATTTTTCAGTGAATGGGAAGGCTGGGGGTATCCTTGCGCTTAGTCCTCTCTTCACATTATCTGCTCTACATTATCTGCTGCTAGAAGTTCCCCCAGGCAGATTCTCTTCACAACTCAACCCCACCATTGCTCGAAATTAGCAATAAAGAAATATAGTAAAGGATGAATTGGTTTTTCTGAAGGGTTCGGTGAATGGTTCAGATGGGTACATATTGTCCACACAATAAATTGTTTCCAAATAATTTCCTCCAAGAACCAAGAAAATTTGTTTCTTGAGCCTGCAAAAAGGCATATTGCCAGACAACAGGGGGACTTGGTCTTGAATGGATAACTCTTGAGCTTAAAATTAATTTCCATCATGATAAGTGAATGTTTCTGTTGCCTTCTCACAAAAATCTACAAAACCTTGCCATCACAATTGTTCTCTTGCATACATATTTATTTCTATGAGCTCCCATGAATTACAAGCAAAATGAGACACACACACAAAAAAAGCCACCAAGTGCATTTAGTAGTTATTTATTCAAGTGAATGTTTAGATTGACTGTAGTACGATAGTTGCTCAGAACTGCATGGAGCTGGGTATCTCTGCTATGAACATATCTCTGGAATTTCCACTGGTTAGCAGAGTTTGTTACATGCTCATTCCAGCAAGGGTAACCCACTAGAAATTATGCCACTGAGAAATACTGCATTTAGCTAGACCTTTCTTTGGTTTGTTTTTTTTGTTTTGTTTTCTTTTGTTTGTTGTTTTTTTTGTTTGGTTGTTTTTTTTGTTTTTTTTTTTTTTTTATGGTGCTCTTGTTTAACTGTCACTGCATCTGGTGAGCACATTCAGACTGGGAAACAACAAAAAAAAAAAAAGCATTGAGAGCAAGTGAGAAGTTCTTGGAATATTACAAGCTGCTGTGTGACTGGTAATGGCAGAGCACACAGGCAGAAAACTCTCTCCGAAGGTGACACTACAGTGGGAAAATTTGATACTTATTAGCTAGCAAATTCTCTGAAGCAATAACCTTCAAGCAAATGTTCAGCTACAAACAAGTACTAGATGTCCTGCTCTTCTTAATTTATTTCCCCATTGATTATTATACCCTGTGCTTTTCAAGATGTTTTTTCTGAACTGTGTTGTTTGAAATCTTATAGTCCAGATGGCATGTTTTCTAGATCTAGGGACTACTGTACATTTTAAATTTACTTCAACTGTTTTTATTTTGAAGTGATTGTCCCATTTAGATAAAAAAACAGATTATTGTCTAATTACAGATGCCATTTGGGATGAAGCACACATTACCTTGTATGCATTAAAGACAGGAACGAGTTTATTATCCCATCTGCAACAAAGCTGATGTGCTGAATCCTTAGAAACAGCAAAGCCTCGTTCCCATGCTGTCCTGTGCACCATGTTTCCCAAAAATGCTGTCTTCTGGCAGCTCCTTTAGCCTGCAAATGTGTATAAGCTGTCATCTAAAACAAGAGGATGTATTGTCCTTAAAAATAAATTGAGAGTAAAAAACTTCTACCCTCATCTTTCAGACATGAACTTATGCCATTATCAGGATTGTATAAATAAAATGTTGATTTTTTTCCTAGTCTTCGTTTTCCTCTCTCTTAAAACTTTGTTCTCTGAGAGCTTTTCAAAAGCAGGAAAAAAAAAAAAACAACCCAACACTTAGAGGAGCAGTTGAGGGGGTCGAATTCATATTATTCATATTGACCATTTTGAACCTTTTCTTAGCCCACCCCTCAGTGGCCCAACCAGGACAAGAATTAGCTTTAAAATGCCCTCAGTTCTGGCTATATTCATGCTCTAGGGCCTGATTCCCAGAACTACTGCATAAGGTTACCTTTCCTGATGGTTCAGGTATTCCTAATATGCCTATGTTGCATGGTAAGCAAAATTTTTGCTACATGACAAGCAAAATTAATGTTAAAAAGTCAAAGTTGAACATGGGAGAAAGAGAGAAGGTAAAGCAACAATCCATGCTCACATACCTGTAGGTATCTGTAAGATTAGGACTTGGGTACCCATCCTCTTGTTATGAGTGCCAAATTAATAGATCCAATGACATCTGTAGAGTTCTTGGGGTGTGTGAACAAGAGCAGGCACTTGGTCAAGTGTTGCTTCTCATCCACCCTCCACCCAAGCACTCCTAGCTGTTTCAGTGATTGAGAAAAAAAAAAGTTCTGTTGTTCTGTTTCTTAACCCAAATATGCTGGTGTTTTTTTGGTTTGTTTTTTGTTTTTTGTTTTTTTTTTTTTTGTCCCCTTAATGTTTTGAAAACTACAGCTGAGCTACAATGTTTTTGGGGTGTATCTGCATAGTGAGGGTAGCTCCACCCAATGTGCAAGCCACAGGGGCTGGTGACAGCTCAGGCTGGCACCCATTTTAGTGCATGGCTGTGGTCTGGTGGCTCAGGTGCCAGTCCCATGCTCACGCATCCGAGCATCTTCTGGAGCATCCCAGCATATGGAACGACAGGCAGAGCAAATTCACACTTGTCCGCACCTGAGTCTGCAAACATCCCTTCTGATGTGGTAATAGCCTCACAATTTTCCGGTTTCAGTGGAGCTTAGCAGCTCATCATGAAAAGTTTGCAATGGCTTTTAGGGAATCGAAGCATGCTGACTTAATTTTCACTTAGCATCAGCTGCAGGCAGGCTCGCCAGCTTATTAACAGCACTTGGCCGTGAAGGGCGGTGGAAAAGGAGGTTGTGGAGCACCGATCGATTCAGGATGCTCGGAGTTAAATGTTGCCTTTGAACAGAGATCTTCCCTTTCTGGAGGTGCAGTAGCACGACGTGTTATGCTGCCACAAATAACATTCGGGGGCGGAGGAGGCGCAGAGGAGGGCCTGGATGGTCTGGAAGTCGTTGCCATGTCAGTGGCTCACAAATCTCCGGTGTCACCCAGCAAGGCCGGGTCACCGGTGTGGGGTTCAGAGAGACTTTCACACAGGCAGTTTCATGCCTGTCCCGTAGCACCGCACAGACACGGGGACAGGGTGGGGCTACGGAAACGGACAGCTTTAACTTGTTCCTTCCCCTGTTCTTACACAAACGTTTGGTCATACGAGAAAAGTCGCCTTTCCGTACACGTGGGACAGGCATTTACGCCAACAGCACCGCCAGCTACCGAAACAGGCGCCGCCCGCGGAAAGCCGAGGGGTGGGAGCACCGTCTCCTGCGAAAGGCGGTGAAACGGGGCCAGGGAGCGCGGGGTGACACCGGGGCGGGGGGACAGCGACGAGCCGGGGGCGGCGCTGGCCCCGGGCAGCGCACCTGCGGCCCCCCGCCGCCCCGCCAGGTGGCGCCGTCCCCCGCCCGCAGGCGGCGCAGCGGGTCCGGGGGCGGCGGGTTCGTGTCCGGGGGTCCCGGGTTCGTGTCCCGAGGGCCGTGGGTTCGTGTCCCGGTGACCCCGGATTCCTGTCCCGGGGCACTCTTCCAGGCGCTTTCCAGAGCCCCCGCGACGTGCCGAGGGCTTGTCCCGGGGAAAGCCCGAGAGCCGCGGATTCTGCCTCCCGCGTCGCCTTACCCTCGCCTTTGAGTCCGGCGCAGGGGCAGGAAGGGCCGAGGTGGATGATCTGCCCCGGGGAAAATTGTTCCGTGTCTAGACAAATTCATGAGGTGTGTGTGTGGGGGGGGGGGATGGAGGAAATTATTACAGTAGCTGTTCCCCGTGGATACGTCCAATCTCCTAGCACCCTCTCGGTTTGAAGTCCTGCGGGGCAGAGGAGGGGCGCGGAGCAGCAGGAGGATGGGGATGCGCCCCTGCAGCTCCAGCCGTGCCCTACGAGGCTAGACCCGGAGAGAGGAAATTTTCAGCTGAACAAAAAGTGTCCCTGTCATTCAAGAAGCACCACAGAAATATTTATATTTCAACAAAACTTTTCCCTGGGAAAGCTTTGAAAATGGGGGAAGAGTGACTTTATATAAGCCTGTTTTGTCTGAATGAAGCCTCTGTTCAGAATCAGAGCAAGAGACCAGCATTGAAACACCAAATTAAAACAAAACAAACCACTTTCCAAGTCCTATCTAAATTTCGGTGCAACACTTTGCTTACTTCTGTTTTTTAATGAAACATCAATTTGCTTTAATTATATGCAAAGCAAATTTTATTTTGGTATTCTAGAGGGCTGCTGTGAAATGGAGTCATAGTCCTCTTGGCTGTCATGGTGATTAATTGCATTTTTTTCTAATCATGGTGAGAGAGCTGTGGTTTCTTATCAGACTGCTGCATTTATGTTATGTTCTGTATCTGTTTTATTATCTGCTAGTTGTAAGAGCTGTAATCAATAAAGCTTGATTGCTTGACTGCTGCTTGCATGCATATGGGATATACTTTTCACAATTTTTAACAAATGCTGTAATATATGTTGAAAACCTTAACTGTTTGGGTCTAACGCCCTGAGAGAGACAAGCACTGCCGAATGTTGCAGGTTCTTGTCTCAATTCACACTAATTTTACAGTGACTGATAAGCACTTTATTGTATTTCTTAGAAATATCTGAACTTCCCAGAAATGTCTGAAGTATTACAGTGGCAAAGCAACTCAGTTTTTCAGACTTCTGATGGTTCTGAATTTGATGACAAACACAGATGCAATTGTGTAATGCAATGCCTCATATAGGCTGTCTTTAGTTTAGTTGACTCCTCTGGTGTGTTTTTGGCAAACTGCCGTCATTGCTGGGGTTGTATTTCCTGTAACCACTCACAGGTAGGAGTCTTCTTAGTATTTTACATTATTCATACATGATCTTGTTCATTTTGGCCAAGACAAGAGGCTTGAACAAATTCCTGGGGACCCATCACAGTTACACCCCACAGGACTCCAAGGAAGCTGCTTCTCTTTGCCTTATATTGGGCTCAGCTGTAAAACAGGAATTATGGTATTTTTTCTGTGAGAGAGGTCATGACTTGTAGGTGAAAAATGTGACTGTAAATTCAAACCTTAGGAATAGAAGAATTGGCCATATGCTGTCTAGAGAAACAGAACAAAAACCCCACCCTTTTGTGGTGACTGATCCAGTTTCTCTGAAGTCTTTTGGAATAGAACTGAAGTATTTCACATGTAGAGAAATCTACACAAAGGCTGTCCAAGCTTGTAAAGTGTCAGATGGACCAAGCTCACTAAATATGTGCAAGATTCCAAAAGCACTTCAGAAAACTTGTTTTCCTTCTACTGACAACACTGAATTTTTTGTATCTCTGCATAAAATTGTTTATCATACATTAAATTGTAACTGTGTGGCATCCATAAAAATTATTTCCTTTCTCTTGTTACTCCAAAAACAAATATTAATTTTATCTATACCTAAAGTATATCTAGGTAAATTTTATACTATTTTTTACCATTGAAGTGCTCAGCTTACACACTATGAACATCATCTGATCAAAATAACATATAAGAACCTATGTGATCATGATAGAATTATTTAGCTGACAACAATTTCTATAATGGTCAATTAAACAGACTCTTGTTGTTTGCACAGGATTTTTATAATGAGAGCAAAGGTGGTGATGATGGTGTCAGTTAAAAGTTCAATTATTTTTGTAACTCAGCAAGCTGCTTATTTCAGATAGTCAAAACTTTCAGAGCACTCAAGCAGAGTTATTACATTCTTGTTATAGACAAGCAAAAAAATTGTCAGATTTTCAACAGAACACATCCACCCTTTATTAAGTCATACTGATGCCAAGTATTAGAAACCACAGGCACAATGAAGAATGCTTTTACTGCTCCTACCAAAACATAAATGTGCATGTTCCTATCTTGACAGTAATTTATCTGCATATGCTGTAACCTGCCTTTTTGTTGCTCTCACTGAGTCCCAAAGCTTTAAAAATAGGTTTTAAAGTTATAACCACTTACCTAGATTTTTTCAGTACCCTAATGTTTGCAAGCAGTGTCAAGGACAAAGGAAATACTATGCCTTAGCGGTGTCAGTACTTACTTTATTTCAGCTTGGTTGGAAATTGCAAAAGGGAAGGAACAAGTATAGCTCTTTTAAAATATATATTTCATCTCTTGTGTTTTGATGTTGGTCTTCCTTCTGTAATATTGAGCTCTGATTTTCAGAATGCAGAGTGCCTTTGTGCAATTTAAGGCTTACAGGTTCTTTAAAATTCTAGCATGTTTTCATGAACGCTTTAGGAAACCCATGAGTTTTGGTGCTGCTGCTGATGTAGTCAATTAGGAGGCTTAGAAACACAAGAAGTGCTAGGATGAAGACTCCCAGGTTGTTTCCCACTTAGTTGTCATCTGGACATACTAATATTTCTGTTAACAGAAATAAATGGACATCTCTTTGGGCTGGTTATTACAACCATTTCATAGGTGGGGAAAGGGAATTTCAGGAAAGGATATGAGTTCACAGGCATGTCTGTATGAGGAAGGAATTGGCATCTGAAACAGGATACAGCTCCACCATAAGCAAAGTTCTAAGCCCCGTATGTTAACTTTTTCTTTACATTCAGGGAAATTGCTTCTTCAGTCTCTGTTTTCTTACCTGGAAATTGAAACAAAACCATAAAACCCCACAGGTGATTGACAAATAATGTCTCTCAGTGGTTTAACGCAAGACTCTTCTTATTAGCCCTTTTATGTTGATTATTATTATGAAGAGGCCTAAGGAGGCCACCACGGTAAATTGTAAGTTAACGCATTATATAATGCAAAGTTCAAGTGCAGTAAGTTTCAGTACATTCCATGTATTTTTCCTATGTGGCTCTGTCCTCAAGTTTCAAATATGCATTCAAGCCAAATTCGAAGAAATTTTTTTTGGAGCTTTCACACTGAGAAACTTTTTCAACCTTTCCAGCAGCTTAGAAAGCCATGCTTTTAAAAGTTTTTTTATGTAGGTTTCACTTATATTGACTTTATTAAAGTTGTTAATCATTGCTTTTCCTCCTGGTCTGAATTAGAATGCTGCCCTAACTGCAGAGCTAGAAGGCTCTCTTGAACATTTATCCTATTTCTTTCTTCATTCTTCTGCTGTCTCACCAGTGTCTCAAAAAATATATTTTGACATAATATCTCTACAGGTCCACCTAGTTTGTCCATGGCCTGCAAAAGATGAAGCAGGAACACTGTAGTGAGAAATATGTTTCTTGTCTGTCAGTTTGCTTCTTCTGGCTTCAACTATGTATTGAATATGTATATGCCAGTTTAGTAGCCCCGTGAAAGATTTGGTATTGTACCTATCTTATAAGAGCTGTCATAGCCTGTCCCTGCTTCATTTTGGTTATGCTGCGTGTGTAATTTCCTAAATAAACATTTATTCACAGAATGTAAATTTGGCTGAATCATTCTGCATATGTGAACCATTTATTCTTGAACAGAGTAATGTTCTGTATTCAGTAACTTAAATATTATATAACCACTGCAAAGCTTGTCCATTTGAAGGGAAAAAGAAAACACAATTTTCTTTTGGCCTCTTTCTTTCATTTCCGTAGAAACCTTTTCAATTGTGATTCAGCTTTGAAACACAAAAACATTAGCTTCATTTTATTCAACAGAGCTTTAGCTTGTGTTTATCAAAGACATAGTGGAAAAAAAGTAACCTTTTACTGCCTTTTGCTTCTCTTATCATTTAGACCTAACACTGCTCTCAAATGACTCAAGTTATGTTGTCACATGCAGCATTAAAGCAGATTACTGAATTTTAAGCATTTGCAATACAGGATAAACCCATTGCTTGAATCACAGTAGGAACACTGGTTTGTGTGCTCAGCCTCTCTGGTGCTGTCAGCAATATGTGGGAAAATAAATACTTCACATAATTTGCATAGCATTGGCTGTGTTTGCACATTCTGTGAATGATTATGTTCAGTTGTGAGACATTGAATGCAGAAGCAGGGAGCTGCATGTAGATACCAAGGTCCATTTTGTGGAACCATGGCGACTTACTGCTACCATCCAGAGGGACCTGGGTAGGCTTGAGAGCTGGGCCTGTGCAAACCTCATGGACTTCAACAGGGCCAAGCACAAGGTCCTGTGCCTGGGTCAGGGCAATCCCAAGCACAGATTCAGGCTGGGCAGAGAAAGGATTGAGGACAGCCCTCAGAAGAAGGACATGGAGGTATTAATGTGTTGGTGGACAAGAAGCACACCAGGACTGTGCAATGTGCACTGGCAGCCCAGAAAGCCAAACACATCCTGGGCTGCATCTAAAGCAGCGTGGCCAGCAGGGCAATGGAGGGGATTCTCACGCTGTGCTCCACTCTTGTGAGACCCCACCTGGAGGGCTGCATCCAGCTCTGGGGTCCCCAACAGAAGAAGGATGAGCTGCTGGATTGGGCCTAGAGAGGGCCAGGAAGATGAATGATCAGGGGCTGAAGCACCGCTCTTATAATGACAGGCTGAGAGAGCTGGAGCTGTTCAGCCTGAAGAAAAGACTTTGGGGAGACCTCCTTATAGCAGCCTTTCGGTACCTGAAGGGGGCCTGCAAGGAAGCTGGAGAAGAACTTTCTATGAGGGCCTGTGGATTAGATATAGGGAAGAAATTCTTCATTGTGAGAGTGATGAGACACTGAAACAGGTTGCCCAGAGAAGCTGTGGATACCTCATCACTGGAAGTGTTCAAGACTAGGCTGGATGGGGCTTTGTGCAACCTGGTCTAGTGAAAGTTGACCCTGCCCATAGCAGGAGGTTGGAGCTAGATGGCCTTTATACCCCAACCTTTCTATGATTCTATGATTCTAAGGCTTTATGTTAGGACAATAACAACCAGGCAAAAATGGGCAGTCCTAAATGGTGGAGGGCCTTGTTAGATAAGAGACATGGAAAATTGTTAGTTCAGTACAGTAGTATCAGCATGATTCACTCACATAAGCAGCAGTCACCTCTGACATCAATTTATAGGGTTAAAGGTGGAGGGATTTAAGTATCTACATGTTTGAATATACATTTCCTCATTATTTCTTCTTCTTTTTCTTCTCCTTTATGCTCTTCTTTGCCTTCTCCTTCATCTTTGTCTTCTTCTTCCATGTAACAAGAAGTTTGCTATAAAGGAATGAAAAGCTTGGTAAGTTCAAGGAGAGAGGACATAACTGTTCCCTTCTGGGTCTCCACACATACCCCCTAGGCATATATAAGTCCTCAAGTTTCCATATATTTTTTGAGTTTTCTCACAGAAGAGCAGCCTGTCAGTTAGATGAGCTTACCCAGCAGACTTTCATGTATTTCTGGTAACTGTGGTTCTTCTCTTGGGCAAGGAGATTTTTGACTGAGTGGTAATAAAAATGGCAGTCTGTTTAAGCTAAACTGTTGTATAATTCTAACAACAGGAGCAAAGCATAACATAACATTAGAGAAACATGATATTAAAATTATACCAGGTCTGTATGTACATCACCTTTACAAGGCCCTGACTTTCCCCTTCCTGGGGTTCCTAGAAGGTAAACCTTTCCCTAAATTCTCATACAAAAGAGTCTCATTTCTCAGTCTCAAGATATAATCTCTGTCACTTTCTTTCCAGTGTGTTTCTTGAAAAATTCTTGAATCCCTGTATTCCTGCTCTCCCTGAAACAACTGCTTATCTCTTAAAAAAAACCAAACAAACCCAAAAAAACTCCCCAAAAAACTCCCCAAAACAAAACAAAAACAAAACAACCCCCAAATTACAACTGTAATTTGTCTATTACCGATTCTACTAAAAAAAAGAAAACAACCCAAAAAACAAAAACCAGGCTTTCCCCTTATGTGTCAGGTGTATGAAGAGTCTTAATCTAGCCCCACTGTAATTTTCCAGCCTAACAGTGCCACTACTATGTTCGTTCAGTATCATCTGTATGCAGTAAGTCAGCACATAGGATTCAGGAATTATCATGGGCAGCTCTAAATTTATTTATTGAGTAAAAAATTATAAATGAGGAAAGCAAACTTATATACTACTGGTGTTCAGTCTCAAAAATAAATCAAAGTTGGGAAGATGTAAACACTTATGTAGAAAGAGTCTGCAATTCTTAGTCTGTGTTTGGCTTGCCTGATATCTTCTATGCTAAACATGAGATTAAAAGTATCTAAGTGATTAAAGATCAAGGCTGTTTAAGATTTAAAGGGATTTTGTACATTTAATAACTGTCTGTTCATTTTGGGTTATCCTTTCATGCTAATTTTTCAGACCCTGATGGTGGAAAACTGGAGTGTAACAACTGTGAGCTAAACTGTGTGTCTGCTATGGTACTGCTGGGCTGAGAAGAGTACCTTAGGCCAGATGCATGTCTAATGTGGCTAAGCTCAATGATCCTGAAAATAGGATGTGGTTTGATCCAAAGTGAGAGATATTAGCTTAATTTTCCGTCTGCGAAAGAGCTCCACTGCTCTGTTTACATTACTTCTCTGAGCCTGAACACTTGCTACAGTTCTTTGAAAGGGAGTCATTTACCCTCTTCCTTCATAAGATATTTATCTGCAAATTCTCAGGTCTCCAAGAACCCCCTCTATTCCCTCTTACTTTACCTTTGCAGATGTTGGCACACAGCTGACTAGTTTTCCTGGCCAAAAAGTTCTGGATGTGGCTCCAAGTAGCGTCATTTAACACTGCTGTTGGCTGAATACAAAACGTGCTGCTCCTGCTCCTTGTTACACAAGCTCTGCTTCCTGCCTCCACACTGCTCATCAGTGTGCTGTGCAACTCCTATTTAATGAGAACATCTGACCAAAAAAATCGTCTGTTATCAACTTAGAACTGTAAAGATGTTCTTAGACTGTTCAATGTCCCAGAGTCTATTGATGCCTTTTTATATTTTTCATATATTTGCAGCTTTATAGATTGCTAATGAATGGCTCTAGCTCCTAGTACTTTCCTATCCTCTTTCCCTACATTTAGGAACAATAAACTAACCTTCTACACACATTCCTAAAATATTGTTTAGTTTTATTCCAAGAAGAGAACCAGCTACAAGGACATTCTCTTTTCCAACCAGTACAAGGACATTCTCTTTTCCAACCAGAATCTGGACCAGACAACTAAAGTGGGGCAAAGAAGCCCCTGGACCAATTCCAGTGGGGCAGAATGCAGGGAATTATTACCTAACCAACTAACCTTTAAATTTGACATGATAGGTATACTAATCAACTCATAAAATTGTACAATTACTGTACCATGTGCTCTTTTTTTTGCCATATTGCACCTGAAAGCTTTCAAGTAAAGGTTTACTTCTATATTATCCCTCTAACGTTGTTTGGGAAGATCTCATCTATTTTCCAGGCAATACTGTGTTATTTGATCCTCTGCTGCTTCAGTAGTAAACCTGTTTCTGGAGCCTCATCCAGTTTTGTGTGATCATCTTTAGGAGGAAGGAATAGGGAAGGAACTGGAAACTCTGATTTTCCAAAAATGGTGTAGTCTCTGTGTCTGAAACATTGGGCAATAATATTACATCATGTAATATTACATCAATATTACACATTTTGTGCAAAATAGTGCCAAGAACAGTATCCTACTTTTGAAAATGTGGTCTCCTATCCAGAAGAACCTTGATACTTTTCAAAGGCAAACATTTGAAAAAATATCTTTATGTTATTGTAAGGAATGTGGTCTATATGTCTTAAAAGACAGGAAGAAACTCATCAAAGGCAAAAGAAATCTCCAAGGCCTTCACAGTTTGTGTGGGCAGAGGTTTGTGACTGATGGTATTCCCAAAGAATTTAGGGTCTTCTGTGAGTGAGCTTGAGCAGTGTGTTAAAATTTAAGCCCTATGCAGTGATCTGGAAACAACCTGAGGAAGGGAGTTCTCCAGCTGCTGAGGTCCACAAAGGTCACAGGCTGCTCTGTGTAAGGAAGGGAGAACAAAGTTGTAGTGAAGCTCCAGGAAAGGTCCAAAAGACAAAGTGAAGGTAATGAAGGGGCTGTGTAGAATAGGTAGTGAGGCATGAAAATAGCAGAGAAAAGAATACCGTGAGATTTTGAACCAAGCTTATGAATGGCATTGATGGGAACACTGCAAAGAAGGGGAGAGGGCTCTCTGCAAAATGCACAGCTAGGCAGTTGAGAACACCCAACTTTTACTGCTGGCTCTGTGACCATGCCAGAATCTTCTCCTTGTGTCTGCATTTTTCAACTATAATCTGGGAGTTGGTCTCATAGGGAGTATTCATATTACTTTGGTATTTGCCAGATAAGATGTAAGAAAGAAATACTTAGTGAAAACATATCTTCAGCAGATGCCTTGATGAATTTGAGAATTATGCTGGCAGACATGTTAGTACTATCCTGTCATTGACAATATATTTTTTCATACAAAAGCAATTGATTGTACTTACTCGGTAGTGCTCTTTATCAACCTCATTCATTTCAAATGTACAACATATATTCACAGCTCAGATTCTGTTAAATCATTACTGAACTTTGCAATGTTCTTGAAAACTTTGCAAAGCTCATAGGTAAAAGGAAAATCCTTTCTATTTTCCATTGTGTCAGGTGGGGTAGACACTCTTTAAAAATCAAAGCTTTCACTATACCATTTCTCCTGCCAACACCCTGAATGCTGAATGAGCTAAATTTCATATTTAGGAGCCAAAATAAATATTTCTGCCACTTACTGCTGGCAGTGTTAGTCTGATTCCACTCTAAGCTAGAGTAAAGATGTTCCTGGAAAAAGAAATCATCGTCCAATGGTCGTCTTTCAGAACGTATTAGAAAGCTGGATGTATTCTGATCATCGGGGTACAGGATTTAAGTGAAATTAGGTTAATAAGGTTTATATGGTGTTTCTGTAGTGTGTGTATGCCAACATGCTGGGAAATATTTATTTCAGCTAATATGAACTGTCTTACAATATAGACCATTAGTCTGGCTCCACATGTACACTTTTCATGGGGTCAGCAGATAAACAGTTCCAGAAGGCAATTTTTCTACTTACCTCTGACACTTATGGTGGGAACTGATGAGTTTCCCTGAGGTTTCTTGCCTCTCTTCATTGACTACAGAGCAAGCCTGTGCAGTCAGCCAAGCCTAGATGCATAAGTGACTACAGGTATGTGTCTGTGATAAATTCACCCAGTACAATATGCAGCACAGAAAACTTGGAAAGCCCAGGGAATGCAAAGGCATTTGATGCGGTGTGGCATTATTGTTATACACAGAATGCAGACAGATCTCTGTGCTTATCCAAATTTGTCCCATTTCTGCAGCCTAGAACCTTGGCTTCCAGGGGAGGGTAATTGTTTAACCCCACAGAGACCCTCACACATCAGTGACCTTTGTTTCCTCTGCTGAGTGATGTAGAAAATGTGAATATCGCCTGCTCCTCTTCCACTGTATTTTTGTAGAATCATTAAGGTTGTAAAAGACATCCAAGATAATTGAGTCCAATCTTTAATTGATCACCAACTTGTCAAATAGACCACGTCACTAACTGCTATGTCCTGTCATTTCTTGAATACTCCAGGGATGGTGACTCAATCACCTTCCTGGGCAGCCCATTCTGATGCATGACAACCCTTTCCATGAAGAAATTCTTTCTGAAGTCCAACCCGAACCTCCTCTGGCACAGTTTGAGGCTATGTCTTTTTGTCCTGTCCCTTGTTGCCTGGGAGAAGAGACTGACACCCACCTGGCGACACCCTCCTTTCAGGTAGTTGTAGAGAGAAATAAGGTCCCCCTTGAGCCACCTTTTCTCCAGGCTGACCAACCCCCAGCTCTCTTAGCCACTCCTCACAGGACTTACCCTCTAGATCCTTCACCAGCTTTGCCCTTCTCTGGACACTCTTCAATGTCTTTCTTCTTGTCTGCTTGTGAGGGGCCTAGAACTGAACACACAATCTCAAGTGTGGTCTCACCAGTGCTGAGTACAGGGGCACACTCACTACCCTGGCCCTGTTGGACACACTACTTTTGATACAAGCCAGGATGTCACTGGCCTTCTTGGCCACCTGAGCACATGCTGGTTCATGTTCAGCCAAGGCTGACCAGCACCCCAGGTTTATTTTCCAACAGGCCACTTTCTTTTCCCAGTAGCATGGGGTTGTTCTGACCAAGTGTGGGACCTGGCACTTCACCTTATTGAGCTCCATACAATAGGCCTCAGCCCGTCAATCCAGCCTGTCCAAATCCCTCTGCAGAGCATTCCTACCCTCCTGAAGATCAACACTCCACCCAACTTAGTGTGTTGTCCATGAACTTACTGAGGATGCGCTTGGTCCCCGCATCCAGATCATCAATAAAGATATCGAACAGGACTGGCCCCAGCACTGATCCCTGGGGAACAGCTCTAGTGACTGGACTCCAACTGGATGCAGAACATTCCCCACCATCCTCTGGCCCAGCCTTCCGGCCAGTTTTTAACCCAGAGAAGGGTGCACCTGCCCAAGCTGTGGGCAGCTGGCTTTTCCAGGCTAGCACTGTGGGAGACAGTGTTAAACTGTTTGTTGACGTCCAGCTTGACAACATCCACAGCCTTTCCCTCATCCACTAGGTGGGTCATGTGGTCATAGAAGGAGATTAGGTTTGGTTGAGCAGGACCTGCCTCTCCTAAACCCATGCCCGATCCTCTGGTTGTTCTGTATGTGCTGTGTGATTGCACTCAAGATTTGGTATCCTACCTCAAAATGTCTTCTAGATTGAACAAAAGCAATCTATTAGACAATATCTATTAGCTAAAAGAGCAGAGGGAAAACACTGAAGATCCAGGGAGCATGGGGTTTTTTTCACAGAACTGAGAGAAAGGGCATTGAGTTATCGAATATTTTTTGATCTTACTAGGGATGAAACAATATAATAGTTTTAGTAACCCCAATTTCCTGCTTCAAAATGGCACCAGATCACATTTGAAATAGTGACAAAAAGGGGTGCCATCTTGAAGGGGGCAAAAGTAGAGATTTGATAAGACTTGGGTTTAATTTATGTAAAGTGGGCACTTCTAAAGAAGGCTTTAAAGGAAAAATAGTATAATTGGTCTAAGCTAAAAAGTTAAGATAATGACAGCAGTTTGAAGGAATGGCTATAGTCCCACAGTGCTCACAGCCAACATGCCAAGCAGAGGGTGAAGCACTGGTCTGTTAGCAAAAAATCTTCTCAGTGATTGATTGGAGGAGTGTGTGATAAGCCTGTCCTCTAGATATAAATAGCAGGGACAGCAACCTGCAGTAACTCATTTACAATCATCACCAGTGTATGAATACAGGCCCAGTGGAAATTCAGTTGGCTCTCAGAAGAGTAACCCAGGGTGTGAATTCATTTTCACTCAGTGGTAAAGGGGAGGCCACAGTGGGTTCACACACAAAATGTTCAGAAACTGCAGAAAACTGCAGAAAACTCCCTCATGTTGGTCTTCAAGGTTTTGGTGATCTTTCTCCTCTTTCCTCTTCCTCCCACTTTATCCAGACAAGCCTGCTTATTACAGGCTATTCAAATGCCAAGTTTTATGTTTTGTTGTTTAGCCATCCTGGAACAGTTGACCTGGAAAACCTTTGTAACAATGGTCAAAATTTTCAATATATTTAGTATTGTATTGATATGTGTTGTACTCAATACATATTGTGTTTCTCACACACGTGTCTCAGAAGTGTCTCAGAGGATGTTTTGTTTTGTTTCATTTTTCCCAAATGTTCTCCAGAAAAAAATTGTCTTTGGCCAAATACTAAGCATGGAAGGCTTTGGCCCAAAAGATCAATACTTTGTGAGGTTAATGCATTATCATGGAAATGACTTAATAAGATAGATAATGTCAGATACTGATGTCAGCTGTCACATGCCTATGTGATAGGTGGGATTGGGAGCACTGTCTGTCTGCCCCCCATCTTTCCATGATAAGACCTTGATTTTCCTTGCTTTATAATGCTGTTGAACTCAGACAGTTTAGGCTGAAATTTTCCATGTCAAGTGTCTGCCCAAGGCTGATTATTTTGGAAAACTCAGTTCAGCCATTTCCAAAAACAAGACTAGGGGAAAATATGTTGGTTCTGACTACGTCTAAAAAGCTGTGGCAAACTTTTTGTTGAAAAGCTCTAGAACTCGAGTGCTTTAATGCACAGGTGTACCATTTTCTGGGGTGATGAGGCTGAAAGCAGGGGGAGAGCTTTCTGTCAGTGACATAACTTCTGTTGTTCCACTCAGTGCTGGGCACACATGGGTCAAGCCTCTTAGAGAATAGGTTTTGCATGGAATCTGAAGAGGCCTACTTGTATGTAACAGTTTAATATTCCTAAGTTATATCTCTGCTCAGACCATTTTGCACCTTAGGGTTTGGCAAGACTTTCTTTGTAACTACAGATAGGTGTTATGTCTGATCTGTGTAAGGGCAAAAGAAACACCAAAAGTAGGGCCCAAGACAGGAGATGGGAGTAAATAGGGAGATGGACAAGGAAATAAGTGTGAATTATATTAAGATATATAGAGGTGGTATGAAGGAATTATCTGTGACTAGTCAAGGTGACAGAAATAAGGGAATATCTAAAAGAACAAAATTTGAGTTCCTGGACCAGAAAATGAGCACTAGATTTGGATTCCTGAGGAATGGTTTCATGGAACGAACTAGTGAAGGAAATGAACCCTGCAGATCTGGCCCTAGACCCAGGCAAAATACTTAGAAGAGCAAAGTCCATTTTCTTGCTGAATATTTTGGCCATGCCAAAGCCCTGAGAGGTTGACAGGCTTCTGAGGATGATAGAGGAGATGGGATATGCAAGGCAGCATGTGCCTCTGCTAAATTTCTTATGTTCCATTTTTGCAGGAGCAGGATCTCCTGTTCTTCAGCAGTCACTTTGGCAGTTTGACACGGGTCACACCTCTTCTTCCCAGGCTAGCCCTGAACAAGCCCTGCCATTATCTGTAGGATGGCAACAGCCTCTCCTCTCCTCTCCTCTCCTCTCCTCTCCTCTCCTCTCCTCTCCTCTCCTCTCCTCT